>SJJU01070417.1:0-31889 GCA_012932125.1 Conopomorpha cramerella
GCACTCCTCTCTGAGAAGCGGCGCCTGCGAAAATTCTGGCAGCGCACACGATGCCCGACGGTGAAGTCGCAGTTGAACCGCATCAGCGCCCGAGTCACGGCCGAGCTTCACGCGAACTACGCTGAAGGTTGGGACCGCACAATCGCCGCTGCCGGCGACGACTGGAACGCTCTCCACCGCCTATGCCGGCAGCTAGCGAACGCCCCGGCCCCAACTAGGCCACTCCTCCATTCCGACGGACTCCGCGGTATCGCGCGATGGATCGCGCCGAGATATTCGCGGAGCACCTCGAACGCCAGTTCCGACCGACCCCGACAGACGAGGCCGAACATGTCGCAGCAGTCGAGCGCTCGAACGAGCGCTTCTTCGAGGAGCCGATGGCAGCCACAGAAGACCCGGTGGTCTTCCCCCCAGGCCAGGTGCAGAGGATGATCCTGCGTGCGCCGCTGCGCAAAGCCCCGGGCGCAGATGCCATCAACAACGCCGCACTGCGCCACCTGCCGCCGCAAGCCGTCGCGGCGCTCACGCGCCTGTGCAATGGCATCATGCGCACGGGCCACTTCCCGCGCAGCTGGAAGCTCGCCCACGTCATCCTTCTGCCCAAGCCGGGGAAGAACCTCCTCCTTCCCGGCAGCCATCGGCCCATCGCACTCCTCAGCAGCGCCTCGAAGATCTTCGAGAAGCTCCTGCTGCGACATCTAACTCCACACATCGTGCCTCGTCCGGAACAGTTCGGGTTCCGGCCGGAACACTCCACCACCCTCCAACTGACGAGGGTGCTCCACATGCTCGCGACGAGTTGGAACAAGCGCGAACACTCCGTCGCGGTCATGCTGGACATGGAGAAAGCGTTCGACAGGGTCTGGCACGCCGGGCTGGTGTACAAACTAGCCCAGGCGCCGACCCCCCGCCGGATCGTGAAGGTGGTCCAGTCGTTCCTGGAAGAGAGAAGCTTCAGGGTGAAGGTCGAGGACGCGCTATCAGCGCCGCGTCCCGTAGCCGCCGGCGTGCCGCAGGGCAGCTGCCTTTCCCCTGCCCTGTACGCGCGCTACACCGACGACATCCCAGCCGAGGGGGGAGCCCACCTCGCCCTCTACGCCGACGACGCGGCGTACATCACCGCGTCGTACAAGGCGGACCACGCTGCAGTGAAGATGCAGCGTGTGTTGGACGCCCTCCCCCCGTGGCTCGCCCGATGGAGGTTGTCGGTGAACGTGGCGAAGACGCAGGCGCTGATCGTCTCGCGCAACACCCGCCAGCCGCCGAAACTGAAGCTTCTCGACCAGGAGGTCGAGTGGACCCCGACTGCCAAGTACCTGGGGGTCACACTCGACCGCTCCCTGAGGATGGCTCAACACGCCCGCAACGTCGTCGACCAGACACGCGCCGCCCGCGCCTTGCTTCGTCCAGTGCTGAAGTCAAGACTCCCTCTGCGCACGAAGGTGGGGGTGTACAAGTCGTACATCCGCACCCGCCTCACGTACGCCGCCCCGGCATGGTATCCGCTCCTCGCGGAGACCCATCGCCGAAAGCTCCGAGCCCAGCAGAGCCTCTCGCTGCGCACGCTCGTCGACGCCCCGCGTTACGTGAGGAACGACGTGATCCAGAGGGACCTTCGTCTGGAAAGCCTGGACGACCACATCGCGCGCCTTGCCCAGGGCATGTTCGCGCGTGCCGACTCCTCGGCGCTGTCCCACCTCAAGGACATAGCGCCGCAGCACGCGCGACCGCCGGATGGCAGGGCGTACCCGCGCGACCTACTGCCTGTCGACGACGTTGCCGGGCCCCCTCCCCGCTGATTCCCCAAGCCGTCAGCCGAAGCCGCAAGGCCTAGGCTGACGGAGAGTTGGTCCACAGACTCCACACGCCAAGCCTGCGCCTGATCCCTCAGGCGTAGGAGAGTTGGCAGCCAAGCCTTCGCCCGCCCGGGCGGAGGAGAGTTGGTAGCCAAGCCCCCGCCCGTGCCGGGCGGGGGAGAGTTGGCCATGCAGACGCCCCGCATCCTTTGGTCCCCCGCCGGGGACTAAAGAAGCACGCCCAATGACCCTCCCGTATTCACGGGAGGCGAGGACACCACGGGCAGGCGCCAAACGGCGCACACACCGTTTCCCCACCCCGAGAGGGGGTGAGATGACCACGAGTCGAGCGAGCGAGTCGGTGTGCAGCAGCGCTCCCAGCTTCCAAGCTTTCGGAACTGTGACGCTACTCAGTACCCCCATAGACTTGCTTCCGGATTGCATCCACAGTGTGGTCCTTTTCGGAACTTGTCCATATTATAATAATTAGTTGTTTTCACTGTTACAATCTGGCGAACAACGTGGAGCCGAACTACTACGTGACAAGATCTGGACGGAGAACTACGCTTTGCCTAAAATCAGCTACTTCAAGCAAAATGGCTACATTGAGTGAAGAACAATTTAATAAGCTACTAAGGGTGGTAACCTCTTCCGGTCAACAGGGGCGCCCTCAAGGCACAATGACGTCATGTACCCATACATACGATGGTTTACAAGATAGTGAAACCCTAGAAACTTTCTTAGCGGCAGTGGATACGTTCAAGGACGTTGAAGAAATAAGTGACTCTGCAGCTCTGAAGGGACTACCATTACTTCTACGCGGTGAAGCGGCTTCCTGGTGGCAAGGAATAAAGGACAATGTGGCGTCGTGGTCCGATTTTAAGACACGCCTGCGCAACGCATTTGCCCCGAAGAAACCAGATTTTATGACGTACTTAGACATTTATCAGCCACAGCCGCCTAATATGCCGACGGAACGCTTCATAACAAAGAAGAGGATGTTGTTCTCCTTAATTAAGGATAAACCTAATGAAAGTCAGCAAATTGACATGGTGTTTGGCCTATTGCACATGAACATACGATCAAGGCTTGCCCGGAGTACAATCGAAACTTTCGATAGCTTGCTGGAGTCGGCAAGAAGCGTTGAGTGCGTGTTGGCGGAGAAAGCTGCACTTTCAACTAAAGCAAGTACCGAAATACATGAGACTGCTCAACAGGCTAAGAGGGAGAAAAAGCTGCGTTGTGCATTCTGTCGTATTCCCGGTCACCATTACGATGTATGTAGAAAACGACAGAAACAGGGAAGTAGTACCGTTGGCGCACCGCTACTGATGCCTGTAGTTAAGAAAGAAGCGGACACAAGATGCCTTCGCCGTCCAGGCCCATGTTCTCGTGCTACGGCTGTGGCGCACCTGGAGTTATACGCGCCAACTGTGCAACCTGCTCCACACATCATACACGTATCAAGAATGCATCCAAGATAGAACCTGGCTTTTGCTCGGTCAACATCGAACTTGAGACCCGATCAAGACCTATAATTTTCATCACCGTTGATGGAGTTGATGGAACTGCACAGATAGACACTGGAGCTAAATTATGTGTAGCCTCATTTAGCCTGTATTCTAAATTGAAGGAGAAGGGGTACACATTTACTGAAGAAGAGGCTAAGGTTACATTAGCTGATGGTTTCCCAAAGAAACAACAAGTACTGACGGTTAAAGCTCCAGTCACATTGCACCATAAGACTGTTATGACATCGTTCATTGTGCTACCGGAATCCAGGGAAAACAAAACACTTCTAGGTGTCGGGTTTCTGCAGGACGCTGGAATGCTCCTCAACATTCCACAGTTCACCATGAGCTTTATTGAAAAACCGGACGAAGTTTTCGAACTATACGAAGAGGAGTTTGTCACTTTTGTACCAAATTATGGAACACCGTCATTTTTGAGGGATCTAGAAGAAATGCCACCGATGTTGTCATCGTTGAGTGATACCCCACCGTCATCCCCGTTACTGGTAGCAAAACAAGAAGACGTACTAGTCAATGCTGTGAGAGTAGATGAAGTCGATGAAGAAAGGCCTAATCACACTCCTTATCATCTCATTCCAGTAGATGACACAAAGGAACCAGAAGAAAAGAGAATAAGGCTATTCGATGGGTACTCACCAATTTTGAATCAACTACGTCGTGATGCACAGATGGCCATTCATAACTCCAACATAACTCTGTCACCCCAATCCCAAGGTCTGTTTGACGGACAACTAGACTGGTATATTGGCATAGATGCTTTCGAAATCTGCTGTGGGAATATTTCCTCTGCACAGAAAGGACAACTCATTGAGCTGCTTGACGAATTTGAAGACGTGTTTCGAGCCAATGGTAAACCAATTCCGAATGTCCAACATTGCATTGATACTGCAAATCATGGACCTATTGCAATGCCACCGTATCGCCTATCATTGCAAAGAAAAGAATTTCTACGAAAAGAAGTTGATGCTATGTTAAGAGAAGGCGTGATAGAAAGTACCAATTCAGCATGGGCTTCACCTGTTGTTATGGTGCCAAAGAAAACCGGTGAGATAAGGGTTTGTATAGACTACAGACGCCTTAATGCTGTGACCGTTCCGGATGCTTATCCTATGCCCCGCATAGATGACCTTCTGCACGAAGCAAAGCCCACACCATTCATGACGTCATTAGATTTAAAAAGTGGCTACTGGCAGATTAGCGTCCGCAAAGAAGATCAGGCGAAAACAGCTTTCATATGCCCGTTTGGAATCTTCAAATTTAAAAGGATGCCGTTTGGTTTGAGAAACGCTCCATCGACTTTCCAACGGCTTATGGATCAATTCAAAACAGGACTTGATGGTATAAAGCTCCTGGCGTACCTAGATGATCTTTGTGTCTTCTGTGAAACATTTGACCAACATTTAAAAGACCTGAGAAGAATATTCCAAGAGATGAGGATCTACAATATGACTGTAAACTCAAAGAAGTGCTGTTTTGTCGTCGCAACAATAAAATACCTCGGTCATTATATCACACCTAAGGGTCTGCAGGTAGACCCAGAAAGGGTCAAGGCAATAGAACAGATGCCACCTCCAAAGAATGTTAAACATCTGATGTCGTTTCTCCAAACCTGCTCCTGGTACAGAAGATTCATGCCAAACTTCTCTATGGTTGCTGAGCCTCTTACTCGGCTTACAAAGAAAAACATGAATTGGATGTGGGATGACGAACAAGTACAAGCCTACAAAGAACTTAAACGAAGACTGTGCTCTGCCCCAGTACTCCAACAAGCAGACTTCACCAAACCTTATATACTGAAAACTGATGCGAGCAGCTATGCGCTCGGGGCTGTTTTGGTCCAGGGGGAGGGGATCGAAGAGCATCCCGTAGAATATGCCTCCCGATTGTTAACGTCTGCCGAACGAAACTACAATACTACTGAAAGGGAGGCACTAGCTGTTGTTTGGGCAGTGAATAAGTTTCGTGGCTATATAGAAGGATTGCCGGTTACTGTATTAACCGATCATCAAGCCTTGAAGTGGCTTATGTCCATAAAGTCACCGTCAGGAAGACTCGCGCGTTGGGCGCTACAGTTGCAAGCATATGACCTCACAGTTAGATATTTGCCAGGTCGAACAAATGTTGTTGCCGATGCTCTCTCTCGCCCACCTTGTACGGAAGAAAGCAAAGATGGTTGCGGAATCTGTTCAGTCGCAGTAGACATGCCCACTCGCAATGCAAGTGAAATAAGAAACGAACAGATGAAAGATGCCCACATCAAGACCATTATATCGGCATTGGAAAACCCAACCAGACATGAAGATATAGCTTACTGGAGTAGAAAAGGTTATATCATGAATAATGGAGTCTTGTACCGATACGATTCGTATGCAGACTCTGATGATGCACAGCTGATTGTACCAGAACACGAGTGGCGTAATGTTTTGCAAGTCTATCACGACAGTCCTACCGCTGGACATTATGGAGCTGAGAAAACACTACGTAGAATAGCCAGCCGCTACCACTGGAAAGGTATGCGAAAATATATTGAGAGCTATGTCAAGAATTGCATTGCCTGCCAACGCTATAAGCCTACGAATCTCAAACCAGCTGGCTTGCTACAAACATCAGTGACTAACAAAAGATTCGAGATAATTTCTTTTGATTTGTTCGGACCACTGCGTCAGACAGATGATGGAAGCACTTGGATTTTTATCGTAGAGGATTTGGCTACGAGATGGATTGAACTCTTTCCTCTTGTCAATGCTACTGCTGAATGCTGCGCCACTCTCCTTATAAATGAGGTATTCCTTCGCTACGGTGTGCCTCGCCGTATGATAAGCGACAACGGGTCCCAGTTTGTGAGTTCCGTGATGCAACAAGTTTCTTACTCCTTGGGCATCAAACATGCATTCACGCCTGTTTACCACCCTGAAACAAATCCTGTCGAAAGAAGAAATCGAGACCTAAAGACCCAGCTAGCAATATTAGTGGAAGGAGAACATACTAATTGGGCTACAAAATTACCAGTCATTCGATTTGCAATGAACACAGCGAGATGTTCGTCCACTGGCAATACACCTGCATACCTAACTTTTGGCCGAGAGTTAAGAACCACCAGAGATAATTTTGAAAACCTGCGAGCTGTTGTGCTATCCGAGAACTTTATTGCAGAAATAACGCCTAAACTACTAGAATTGTCCGACATAATGAAGAAAGTACGTGAGATACAAGAAGGAAATGAAGAGGCACGGAAACTCACCAAGGATAAGCACAGAAGGCAGAGTCCTCAATATGTACCCGGAGACATGGTGTTAGCGGACGTTCACACATTGAGTAATGCTGCTCGAGGTGTTAGTTCCAAGTTTTCCCCACGACGTGATGGTCCATATGTGATTATAAAGCAACACGGACCCTCTTCGTACATGATTGCTCATCCAGGAACGCCTAACACTAGCATTGGAATATACCATTCATCTGCACTGACTCCTTATCATGGGGAACATACGAACCTACCTAAACCAGTCCAACCAATAAGGGGTAGAGGACGTCCACGAAAGGCTGTCACCACAGAAGAGGATGCACCTCGGCAGAAGAATAAACCAGGTAGACCAAGAAAGAACCTGGTCCCAGCTACTTCCGTCGGCTGTGAGCAGCGCAGAAAACAAGGTCGCCCTAAGAACAAATATTAACTGGATCATCGCCGAGTCGTCATAAGATCCAGAGGGGGAGACTGTGGCAAAACTGAGATCAAAACGTATCGTCTAATGTCTGCCTAACACACTAGCTAAACGGCCCATCTGCGCGCTCGTTGATTCATGGAGTTCCAGGTTCAGCGGCGGCGGCGGCAGGGCGACACGCGCCCCGACCCCCCGCCACCGCATATATAAACCCACACGCACGCAGCTAGCGAGCGAGTCGGTGTGCAGCAGCGCTCCCAGCTTCCAAGCTTTCGGAACTGTGACGCTACTCAGTACCCCCATAGACTTGCTTCCGGATTGCATCCACAGTGTGGTCCTTTTCGGAACTTGTCCATATTATAATAATTAGTTGTTTTCACTGTTACAAATATTAATAACAATTAATTATTCAACTGAGTTACTTATACCATAACCTTATTTAAAAATAATAAAATGAAGCAGTCTTTCAAGTTTTCTACAACACACACAAATCTCTATCTTTAAATACACGCCACGCGGCCGAAGTCGCGGGCAATAGCTACTTTAGAATATCATTAATCCGCCATCATGCAATTGCCGCCATGTTGGATTTAGAAAAACATCACATAGTAAACGATGTACAGAATTTCAGCTCAATAGATAGAAGACCTCATCTAAATTTAAGGTAACAAAAAGATGTGTATGAAAGAAAAGGCACATTTTTATTAAAAAAAAAAAAGAAAAAAAAGTACACTTCACGCCTTTTAATCCCAAAGCGGGGTAGGCAGAGGCACTTGCTTAATAAGCAAATGCCCACGGTTCACCAAGCGTATTTAACCCAAGGTGACAGGGGGTGAGCCCATCGCCGTTATAGGGTTCACACACCTTGTGGTGTGCGGGTTTATCACGATGTTGTCCTTCACCGTACGAGCGTTGCGTTGCGTACATAGGCTCTGAAAAAGAGTCCCGTTGGTACACATCCAGCAGCCGGACTCGAACCCGCGACCTCCCGGTTACGAGTCAAGTATCCGAACAACTGGACTACAGACGCTCTTTTTTATTAAGTATATTTAATGCAGGCCAACGCTAACAGATAACTGATACCATTAGTAACTTCACTAGGTTATACTTAATACTGGCCTAAGGCGTTTGAAATTGAATGAGACGAGCGAAGCAGGCCAGAGATCACTTTATGCAAGTTGAACGTTGGACTAGCTATCATGCTTCGTTTACGGTACGCTATTTTGTCATCTTGGTGGCTGTTGAGGCATAGAGGTGCTAAAGAAACAAGAACAATCAGTGACAAGTCGGGTTGCTTAGCAATGAACTAAAAACATAAAAGTCACTTGGTGACTTGGTATTGTTCGGTGTTGGTAATGCGCTTATAAATAAAAGTACCTGGACGACCGAGCTTCGCTCGATTACTATTATTTTTTTTGTAAACCTAGTTTTTTGGAATTTTATACAGTGATTATTCGATTATTTTCCTTCAATTTTTTCATAACCCTATCTCTAGTTACTTCAAAACCAAAACGTCCCCCGCACCATCCTACGTATAGCATAGTATTACTACTCGGCAATAGATGTCAGTATCGTATTAACAATTTGAGCAATTTTTCATGCCCGAAAACACGGTTGGAAAGATGTTTTCTAAAAATTAAACCTAGCTAGATCGATTTATCGCCCCCAAATCCCTCTACATACCAAATTTCATGAAAATCGGTGCAGAGTTTCCGAAATTCCAATTATATATATATATATTATATATAAATATATATACTGCGCTTATAAATGAAATAAACGTATTCACGGGTACCTCCGGCGTTTCCTTAACAGTGGCGACAATCACGGTCCGCGTACTACGAAACGATCATTCAAAATTTAAAGTTACTTTTATTTAAAAGAAATAATCTGCCGTGCTCTTTTGACTAGTAGCACCCGAATACCGCAAGTGTCATATCATTGTGTGGAGAGATAGCGACTAAAACGCTGCCTTTATTATTCCGCCTACTTTCAAAGTGACTTCAAACAATGAGCTTTTCTCAATTCGGCCATGATTTTATGTTTATTTGCGGATAATTACGTCGTCTATGAACCGCTTCTGATGATTGAATTATTTTTTGTTGGAAATAAAATATTTCAAAAGTTGTATTTCCATAATAAGAAAGCCGGAGTTGGATGATTTAAAAAAACAATCAAATAGCAGCAGCCAGTAGCTAAAAAATCGGCCAAGAGGGTTCCGTAGCGGCATTAGCAGCAGGTAGGTAACATAGTAATATACAAGTTTTTGTAGTTCGTTGTAAGTTTGATCGACGTGTTATCTACTATATTATAATAAATTAGGTGAGTAATTTGATTTATGACGTTTGAAAGCAGAACTACTGGCTAGATCTCATGCAAACCAATTTTCCTTAGTAGTTTGTATAGTAATACACATCGTATATTTTTTTCAGTTTTATCATGCCCATATTTTAGAAGTTACGGGGCACATTTTACCACTTTGGAAGAGTCTCTCGCGCAAACTATTCAGGTTAGAAAAAAATTATATAAGAAACCTCAACATCATTTTAAAATACCTATTGATAGATGCCCCAAACGTATAAAAAAAAATTTTAGTTTCAGTTTTATGTATGGGGAACCCCAAAAAATTTGTATTTTTTCTGATTTTATTTTAACCCTTAATCAGGCAGAGAGAATATAGATCTCACCTAAATTTGAAACTTAGTCCGTTAAAATAAAGTCTAAAATCAATTAATTTCAGACAAACCTTCTGCCTGTTAAAGGGTTAAAATCTTAATGCGGTTACAGAATACATCTACGCACCAAATTTCAATAATGTAGCTCTTATAGTTTCGGAATAAACTGGCTGTGACATACGGACGGACAGACGGACAGACATGACGAATCTATAAGGGTTCCGTTTTTGCCATTTGACTACGTTACCCTAAAAAGCAGGGGTTACTGTATGAAGTCGGTTCTTTTTTCTTTCAAATTAATAAATCCTGAAATAATACTAATAATTAAAGAATTTCCAAAATAATTTTAACATTTGCGCCGACCCCACCTAATGTGGGATAAGGTCAGGAAAATGATGATGAATTTCAACATTCATATTTTTACTAGTTGGAGTGTAGATGAAACGGTGCGCTGGATTAGTTCCATTTTTACAAATGCTACGACTGATACGATGAAATATTTCACCGAAGTTCCCGTCAGCGACGTCCGCAATAAAGCTTTAAAAATGACAAGTCAGAGAGACAAACCCCATTTCTCCGGTACACATCGACCGGTCTGAAACACTTGGTGTGATTGCCTTTTGTTGGCACGGTGTCAGATGTTTGTACCTAGGTTGCGATGTGGACACAACGCCCTCGACTGTCCCTCGGACTGTCCCGTTAAATGCTTCTATATATCCAGACGGCGTACGGATTTCAGTTTCATTGTAGGCGAGTACGGGCTAATGCGGCGGCAAATCTTCATCCTGTTACTCCACTCCCCGCACTTACTGTTCACTGGTTACTTTTCCGACTGAAATTTTCTGTTGGCTTAGCAATTTGACTGTGAATTGTTCGTGAATGAACGCGCATATTTTAAGGCAGAGGAAGCCAGTCACATACATTTAATTGCTCACTGTTAACGAGTAACACTTTCCAATATCTCTATCACTACATAGTAGAAATCAAAGTAAGTTGGCGCTGTCTGCCTATCAACATAGGGACTTAGAGCTTAAATTTTTAAGCACGCCACGGACTTTGTTGCTGTTTTTTAATAGGTGGAGTGTTTCAAAGGAGAGGTTTATATGTATAATCCTACTAATATTATAAATGCGAAAGTTTGGATGGATATCTGGATGGATGGATGTTTGTCCTTCTTTCACGCAGAAAGTACTGGAGGTATTTTAATGAAACTTGGCAGTATTGTAGCTTATAAACTAGAATAACATAATTATAGGCTTAAATTTCGTGGATATGTTTTAAATTATTTACGTTTTAGCATAAAAATAAAGGATAAGGAAAAAATCGGTAACTTGCGGTATATTCGTGCGTGCGCTGGCTTAACCTGACAAGATACATTAAAACTATGTTCTAAGCAATCATAGATTTTGAAAAGTACAACAAAAATGTCCGCGATAGTATGTACTTATATATTATGGTTAATTAACAATAATTATTTTAATGTAAATAAAACATGAAGAAACAAAGAGTTATTTGCGAAGCTGTTTTGAGGTAGATTACATAAATCTTTATCAAATATAATAAGTTGTTTAAATATAATATTTGAAGTAGATTATTATTGCCCTATACAGTATTCGATTTTACACATTAGTTCCGAAAATATCGCGGATTTAGTACAACGCGTTACAAATAAAATAGATTGCCGCCGCCGCGCTGCGGTATCGGAGTCTTAATTTCTGCGTATACAACGTGTAATCGAATAAACGTAGCAACCATGAAACTGCATACTCAGCACCAGTAGTTGAGTCCATTTCGATATAAAAAATATAGGTTTATATTTTTGAGATTTAGTATTTATTTGTCTTGCCCTGTCTTATTTTTATTTGTCTAGCTATTATGTAGTTACTTACTTTTCGTAGGTCAACAAACCCATACCGCGCCGCCCTCCACCCGCGCGAAACCGTATCCAGTAAAACATCGCCTTGATTCAAAACGTATACCGATGATGCCAAAAAGAAGCAATAATTTTCTATCTTTCTTCAAAACAATACGAATAAAAGAGACACAAGTGTGAGATTTTCTGATTTGCCGAAACTAGCATGCAATCGGGCGTGGGGTGGGCAGGTCAGGGAGGGACGGGGTAGGCGTGCGCTCTAGTTTGCCCCTGACCTACCTAATTAGTCGAGCGGCGCGTGCACATGCAGGTGGATGTCCTCTTATTTCAGCATCGTTTCCGCGCGCGTGAGTGACTGAAAATGGCGTATCGCTACTCCAACGTACAATATTGTGAGATGGTGCGTGTATTAGCTCGATGTGGTGACAATGTTAGTCAAGCGGTGCGAGTGTACCGAGACGAGTTTGGCATATCAATATCCCGTGCGACAATGTTGTCCGCTACGCAAAGGCTCAGAGACTTTGACATGTTTAGGATACCGGTAGCACTGGACGCTGGTATCAAACGTGCACGTCTGTGTCTAGAAAACGCAGTAGACATTTCGAAGCCTCTTTGCCACAGGCACCGAACTGAACTTCGTAACGCAGTAATGGGTGAGTTTATCGATTAATGTAATTTAGAAAGTAAATACCTAAAGAAATTGTTCAAAATACGGGAGTTATGGAAAACTAAATATTTCGTAAAATTACTAGTCATCTCCGCTAAAGTAAGTAGGTAAAGCAGCAGAAATGTAGGTATCTACATACCTACCTACTTACTTCATTTAAATTAATGTCAAATTTGCCAAATTGTAAATTACAAAGTCAGAGTCAAAGATTTTTAGGTATGTAGTTAGGTAAATCGGTAAAATATCTGAGCTACCTACTAACTAGTTGTAAGCGCGCGCGTCGCGTCGGTTGAACTCCTCGCGAGGAGCGTCGTAGTGTTACAAAGTAATACGAATTGTCAGTATTTACGAATAAAATATTTACTTCTTAAAAAAGGGTGAAATATTTTTTTTATATTCACCTTTGTATTACTTGCGGAAAAATACAGCTGATGTGCAACGGTTGTAACGTTTATTCATTTACACGTTGTATAAACAGCCGAGTGAATTCATGAGATCAATATACAACCAATGCTTACTTCTTTCTTGAATGTCATAAAATAAATGTTCGAATTGTAAATATCATTACTACATTAAAATTTGCATCACGTTTTCTAAGAATATGAATATTGTGTGTATGTGTTCTGTGTTGAAATTGTTTGAAGAAATTTATCACAAACCGTCTTGCGCGAAGACACGAGAATTTCAACCACCGGAACAAGCTGGATTTCGGTGCGGTTACGGCACCATAGACCACATCCACACAGTGCGGCAGATCATAGAGAAGACTGAAGAATATAATCTGCCCCTGTGTCTAGCATTCGTGGACTATCTGAGAAGGCTTCTCTGACGGCACCAAGTTTATTTTAAGATGGTACAATTATTGGTACAAAGGGATTCTGAAATCTTTAGCTACTTCTCCCATCTTCTGGGAACTGGTCACAGTTTAATGAGAGAACTAAATAAACGATTGAAAAAAACATCTCCAAGTATTATTAGGTATCGAAGTTTTGTCAAGATATCAAAAAAAGTTTCAAAGACAAAATGGGGTATGGATGTATCTGAATGGACCCAACTGAGGCGAAAAGGTGAAGATGAAATCAGATATAAAAGCAGAATTTAGCTAATTTGCAAGAAATATCTACAAGGATGGTGGTCAAACGCTTGTTCATGGTGAAAGGAAAATATGAAACTGGAATAGGAGTATGGAACGAACTCACAAATACTGTCCTGTTTCCACAAAATGACTTGGGCGTCACCCCAATTGTTTGCCACTTGTCTTGTAAAATATGCGGGAGAAACCTGGCAGTAGGATACTAATAATAATACAAACATCATAAGTGGATGTCGCTGGTAATCATCGTTCTTAGGTTAGTATTTCAAAAGTCAATTCCTCCTTCATTGTTTACTTTAGGGATGGGCTACCTCTAGTAATTGATATCGCAAACAGCAAGTGTCCACGAAATTCGATAAAAAGTTTAATTCCTTTATATGAAGACATTCTTAATTTCCTCTACATTGTGCCATTAATAGAGGCTTTCTCTATAGGCCCTTCAATTCCCACTGCAGGATTTGGTTACTCCCTGTATATGCTCAAACCATGTGACAAAATGAATGTTAGTGCCAAAAACGGAGAAGTATTTACAAAATGTGAAACAGTGTATCATATTCGTTACCCGAATTATTAAAACTGTTACCCGAACACTATTCCGCGCGGACGGAGTCGCGGGCACAGCTAGTGCATATAAAAATGCAGCACCAATAATTTTAGGGTAAAAAAATTGCTTTTACGTTGCCTTACGAGATACATCCAGTCGTACTGTATTACACCACTATATACGACTTAAAAATTTCAAAGAAAAGTGTTCAAACAATCTGTCACTCACAGAACCTGGTGTAAAGCCAAGGACGAAACGGTCCTTAAATTCATTTCGAGGGCGCTGCAAAGTCACAATAACTGGCTAAACCTCTCAATCTCGACACCTAATCTCCTATAGACTCGCCTCGGCTCTTGACCGCTTCGTAAAATTTCGCCTTGTCCACAAAAGAACACACTTTTGGTGTGCCGTGACATACGTAAATTTCCCTGAATTACCGCGAAGTCCGCGCTGCTCCAGCGCCGCGCACGCCCCGCTTTTGGTGTGCCGGAGGCATAACGGATCGATATATTTTCATTTTTGTTAGGATATTAATTGATTGTTTGATTTAATGAAAACACTTGGAACGACTATACTCTGCTCCATAGGGTCGTGGTGGGTTCGATTCCCACCGCTGACAGGTGCTTAGGTGATGAACTTTTATGCACTTGTTGGATGTGTCTGGGTGTTTTATTTATATAAGTAAATATTACAAAAAAAAAAATACACTTCACGCCTTTAATCCCAAAGAGGGGTAGGTTAATATATCTCGTTGTCTGATTTCCATAACACAAGGGCTTTAGCTACTTAACATGGAATGAAGGCAATGTGTGTATTGTTGTAAAATATTTATTTATTTTATTTTATTTATTTCTGTTATTGCAAATGTAAGGTTATGCCATACTTAGTGTTTTGACAAATAACATACATACACTTCATGCCTGTCTCCCAGAGGGGTAGGCAGAGACTACAGATCTCCATTTGTCACGGTCCTGACACACCCCTTTCGCTTCATCTACATTCATACATCTTTTCATACATGACCTCCGGTTTCGAGTATTTATCACGCCACCTTCGGCCAGGATATCACCAATCTGGTCTGTATATGTCCTTCTGGGGCGACCTCTACTCAGTTGTTGGCAGCTCGGAATTAATTGTCTGTAATCGCAGTCTCTTCTCCGAGAAATCGGGCGTCTCTAATAATTAACTCCGTCTCTGTACCCGAAGCTGGTCAATATATTTATGCCATACATTTAATACGTATTTAAAAACATATGTATGTCCTTTCCTACTCTAAGTGCTCTTTTAATATCCCCTTTCAAAGTACGTACAGCCGCCCTATTGGAAGATGGGTGATAAGGCGCAGAAAAAAGATGTTCTACTCATTTCTTGGTAAGTATTCTGAGAACTTCTTGCTAGTAAATGGCGACTGTTGTCGTCCGAAACTATTTGCTTTGGCAAACCCCATCTAGCGAAAATGTCACTTAACTTCGCTATGTTGAGTTTAGCAGGTGTCCTTGCTACCTCCATAGCTTCTATCCACTTTGTTCTCGCATCCACCATTACCAAGAACAATTTTCCTCCTATCGAATATAAAAAATCTACGTGTACCCGCGCCCACGGCCGGCTTGGCCACGGCCACGGAACCGGCGCCTGCCGCAGAGGAGCATTCCGCTATGCACATATTATTTTCTCCTTGCATTCGGAAACACGTGTACTTCTATCCACCCTGTACGGGATGGATAACCGTAAATGCAAAACTTATAAAATAGTATCAGCCCCGCCTCGGCTCTTTATCTTATAGTAACATGTAAGTTCTTACCTACAATTTAGATTTTAAGATTATTGTACGTTTTTTGTTCAACAAAAAATATTAAAAAAAATTAAAACACAGCACGGATCAGGGCGTTTGGGTGACCTCGCCGAGAGCAGAAACAGAGTGTGGTACTATTTAAGGGCGCCTATGCCCTAACAAGGGGCATACATTTATAGAAAAGAAAACCACACCCTGCTTCCGACAAACAAACTTCCCCTTTCCCAAGAAAAATACGAAGAGATAAGAGGATATCAGCTCATATAATTGTTTTTGGTTTATACTTAATTAAGTTACAATACTAAACGCCCCATACTTGGAACATAATTCTACATTGTAGAGTGTAAAAAAGGGGAATGTGGGGAACCTGTAGAAGATTCCCGCAGATTAAGAGCGGCAACCCATGATCAGGGGAGATACATCTTGGAACGCCCCATACTGGCATGTCCCATACGGGGAATGCCCCGTACATGGAATATCCCTTACTTGGAATATCCCGTACTTAGAATGCCCCTTACTTGGAATGTCCCGTACTTGGAATATCCCGTACTTGGGATTCCCCGTACATGGAATATCCCGTACTTGGAGTGTCCCGCGCTTGGAACGCCCCATACTTGGAACCCGCTTACAGAGCGGGAATCCAACCAAAAGTCAGGATACAAAGCAGGCTCCTTACGCCGTCATCCTTGTTGTCAAAGTCGGGAGAACATGCCTTGCATAAAAAGACAGGTGTACCCTTATATATAAGCTAAAAGGTTAAAAAAATAACAGTTGAGTGATGATTTTACGATAAATTAAATTTTGATAGTGGCATAGCACGCTGTTTTATATGGAGAAACTTACCACGTAGGAGGTTTTTAGTCCTTCATTACTTTCCTCGTATTTGGCAGCTTAACATAAGAAATTGACTATAAATTAATTGGCATTCTGAAACAAAGGAAGTAGGTTTCAAGAAAAATGTGTTCGACAAGGAACGACAAGAATCCCCAAAAATAACTATAATTCACCTACAGCCGGCGTAGAAACACTCACTTAATGTTATAAATACATTTATTGATGATTTCACATCATTAAAACATAATAAAACACAGGATATAAAAATACGCAGCAGGTCGCATAGTGACCCGGCGAAAAAAGAGCGCGGTCTGAGTTGGCCAGAATAATGATGGACACTCAGACAATCAATATCATCATCATCATCAATATGATTGACGCAAACTATTAAAAATGAACCAAACTTGGGTCTCAACTTTTAGAGCCAAGTCCATATGATAATTAACGTGGGATTTTCGCGTTACAAACTTCCAACTCAGATATTTTATTCAAATTGTACTTGAGGTAAAAAATAGAATAACTTTATGAATTTATGATTACCCATGTAATTTCTCATATTTTTTTTATTTATTTGCCCTTAAAATCGGGAAAATATAGGCATAGGTAGCAAATTATAGTGCAGATAAATTGCAAGTTATGAGATCCAACCCCAAGATAATAAAGTGAGCAGTCATCCTGACGTCAGAATGACGATACATTTCATGCTCACAATTAACTCTCCTCACAAATCTCAAGGTGAGAAACACTCCTTTCAATCCAACACTCTCCTCAGAGCCTCTGGTAACTGCCATTTCCCAGGAGACGGACACGTGTCAACACCTACAAATAATAATAACAGTATAGGGAACTTATAGATACCTACTAAGTTTAAAATTAACTTTTGGTTTATAACGTAAGAAAGCACGTCTTACTTTTATGTGAACAGGTAAATCGTCCATTTGATTAATGGGCTGTAATGACCTCTGTAGCTGTTCACAAAGATATAGAATCGAAAGGATTGTGGGAGTCTCTGATATTTCTTCTACATATTTTTCGTAATCTATCCTCCCGGCGTCGAGTTATGACATAGTTGAAATAATTAACAGACATTTTATCACCTTTTTTTGCCGTTTTACAGTATTTTATCCGCATAAAATTTCTTGGGTGCAAAAAAATACTGTAAAACGGCAAAAAAGGTGATAAAATGTCTGTTAATTATTAATTACTTGGGCTATTTCTTGGCAGGCCGTTCTCCGCCCGCTGGAATGTTCGAGAGCTATATACATAGATATTTGATGTGTATACCTACCTACCTACTGCTACTTACGTTAAATAACTCTCAGTTTAATATCAGTTACTACATTACATTACATACAAAGATTTCGTAAGATCGAGAATAGTGTGCTCCATAGTAGACCACATCGCTGCTTAACATCAGGCAGGATGGTGAACAAACGCTTGTACATAGTGATAAAAGAAAAGTGTGGAATGTTTCGGAAACCACATACAAGTACTTACTGGTAATACCTACTGTGGGTTAAGTATAGGTAAACACACGGGTCGACACACATTATTATTATTAGACGTTTCGACTCGAGAAAATAGCTAAACCTACTCGTATAGTATATTACTGCGATGTTACCGCAGTATATTCGAGTATACGGTTGGTATATAAAGAGCGATGATCGATCAGCGAGACAGTCATTGTGGTACCTATCAGTGTATTCCTGGCGAGCCTCCGGGGAAGCCTATGTCCAGCAGTGGAAGTCAACGGACTGTCATGATAAAGCAAATATTTGTATTAACGTCTAGAAATCAATCAAAATGCTTTTTAGTTTAAATTCAATGACTTACAAATTAGTAACCTTTTGTCTTGGCGATTTCACGAAGAGTTCACTTAATAGTAAAATAAAACGACTTAAACTAAGTACTATCTATAATTGAATGTGAATCACTGACATTTCTGAATATATAAGTATCTAACCAATATTTAATCAATTTCACCGTTGTATCAATATCATTAGTAAAGAGAACTCGAGTTCACAGAATTTCATTGTGTAGCATCCTGGACTGGCAATTCCAATTAACAATTTGTAAATTACTTACAAGGGCATTCTCGTATCTTGCTGTATTAAACGTGAGTTCAATAATAATTAGAGAATTAGAACGCGCAATGAACGTTGCATTGTGTTTGTCAGTTGTGATATTTGAAATTCTACGATAATCTGTAGGTATTTGTATCGCCAGTTGGTTTTGAAGAAATTTGCTCTCATTACTATAAGGGGAATAATAAAATGAGCGAATAAAAAATATCATAGCGACTTATGATGAGGGACTGTTTTACTAACTTGATCGGTATTCATTTGAGTAAGCGACAAATTAAATAAACTAACGACGAATATTAATTTATAATAAATCCAGAACGAGTTTTGTAAGCTCGTTCTGGATTTATTATTAACTTTTTGTAAAAGTGGCTTGATTTAACTTTTTGTAAAAGTGTGTGATTAATATATTTTAAGTATTAAAATTGTAGCCGGGCGACTCAAATACTAAGTGGGCGACTAGAATTACAAAGAGGACGACTTCAATATTAAAAAACAGACGATTTTTCCAATTGAGGTATTACATAACGAACAACTAAAAAATTCACTTTAAGCAAAGTTTTGTAAGCTGCTTTAATAATGATTATTAGTTATTGATATTCTATTTGAGGTATTATGTTTTTTACTTTGATACGTTTTAAATCATCGCCTTTGATACGTCTACAGCTCAAACTGACAACACCACCCGTACATACAGGATAAGGAATAGTGTGATAAGAGAAAGTTGCGGTTTGAAAGAAGATGTAGTGACTAAGATTGAAATTCAAATTCAAATTCAAAATTTCTTTATTCATCGTTATAAGTGTTATAACATACAGATATACAGTAGAATAACACAAAGCTTCATGAACGTCATTTATAAATTAAAAACAAAAGTAATCGTCCTCGGTTCGAATTAATTTCTTTTACTGGCCAGAAGAACCGGGAAGAAACTGGCATCTTTTCAAATCGCCAAGGCTTACTGCTAAGTATACTTAGCATAAATATGACTTAATACTCATTTAACAAATGCTTGATGGCCGGATGCATGCCTGACTGGTGAACAGCTCAAGGGCACTAAATGATATCAACATTAAATAAAACAAAAGAGTTCCCCTGTGGGTTATGTAACTAAATCCCTCAGAACATGCAAGCAACCACCCAGCTCATTACCAACATTAGTGATGTGGAATGTTTAGCCTTAGATGTCTTAATAATTATGTTTTACAACAATACGAGCTGACATGTTTGTCCATGCATTATCATCATGTAGGTAATCATCAACCCTGTAGTATGCCTTACTAATTAACTGTTTCTTTACAATTGACTTAAATTTTCCTTCAGACAACTCAGTTATTTCCTTTGGCAGTTTGTTATAAAATTTAATAGCAAGTCCTAAGAAGCACTTGCTAGTTTTGCTGAGGCGACTAAAAGACTGATAAATCTTACACTTATTTCGAGTGCTATATTTGTATACCTCATCATGCTGCAAAAATGAATTAATATTTTTCCGGATATACATAATATTTACAAAAACATACTGCGATGGAAGTGTCAAAATATCTATACTTCAAAATTTATCTCGAAGGGAGTCTCTGGAGCGCATTTTATATATTGCCCTTACAGCTCTCTTTTGGAGTACAAATATCGTACCTACATCAGCAGCATTGCCCCACAACAAAATACCATACGTCATTAAGCTATGAAAGTATGCAAAGTACACCAACCTTGCCGTTTCAACATCTGTTAAATCTCTGATACGTCTAACGGCAAACGCGGCCGAGCTTAATTTAGCGGCAAGTTTAGTAATATGCTCTGCCCATTGCAGTTTGGAATCTATAGTAACACCTAAAAAGACAGTGTTATTTATAAACTCCAAACTCTTACTTTCTAATTGGATACTTGCATCAATCTTTTTAACATTTGGTAGAGAAAATTTTATACATTTTGTTTTTTTACTATTTAATAAAAGATTGTTACAAGTAATCCAATCGAGGACTTTAGACAGTGTTTCATTAATGCCCTCTGTATTAACATTAGTGCGATTTATTTCAAATATCAACGAGGTGTCATCAGCGAACAATACTATGTCAGCATGCTTCTCTACCATTGAAGGGAGATCGTTAATATATACCAAAAATAAGAAAGGTCTAAGTATTGATCCCTGAGGAACGCCTAGTTTTACTTCAGAGCCACCAGATCTAATTCCATCAATATCTACATATTGCTTGCGATTATTTAAATAAGAACTTATGATTGACAAATCAGCCACACCGTAGAATTTTAATTTTGAAATTAATGTTTTTGAGTCTACACAATCAAATGCCTTTGAGAGGTCGCAAAAAATGCCAATGGCATCTTTTTTGTCTTCCCAAGAAGCAAAAATATGCTTTACTAGAGCTACACCTGCGTCAGTGGTTGATCTGCCTTGAGTAAAACCATATTGCTTTCAGTGCAATAAATTATTACTTACAAAATAAAAAAGCAATTGGTTTAACATAAGTTTTTCAAATATTTTACTACATACAGGTAAAATAGCAATTGGCCTATAATTGTTTCTATCTTCGGAATCACCAGATTTGAATAGAGGTATTACTTTACTTAGCTTCATTAGATCTGGGAAACCCCCTTTCTTAATAGATACATTGAAAATTACAGCTAAAAATGGGGCTATCACAGTAATTACGGAGCTAATAGGCTTTACCGACATACCCCACAAGTCCTCTGTCTTTTTAACATTTAAAGAGTGAAAAGTTTTTGTTACATCATAAGCAGTAACTTGTCCAAATCTAAAATAACCTTGAGGAGGTGTAACATTATCTGATAATAATTGTTCAGCGCTGAAAGCACTAGAAGCCAGGTTTTTGGTCACATTGGTGGGTATATCAGTAAAAAACTCTTCAAATTTGTTTACAATATCTACTTTGTTATCAACTAGTTTGTCTCCTATTCTTAATTTTATATTATTCTGTCTATTAACATTCTTTCCAGATTGTTCACTAATTACTTGCCATACAGTCTTTACTTTGTTACTTGACTTTTCAAGTTTCAACTTGATTGAAAGGGCTTTAGCTGCTTTACAAGTATTTCTAAATATTTTAGAGTATTGCCGGACGTAATGAGAGAACTTTTCATCCTGGCTATGAGCTTTTTGTGCGTAAAGATCGTAAAGGTTCCTACGAGAAATGTGCAAGCCAGGAGTTGCCCATTCATTAAATTTACCTTTACAGTTATTAGATATTTTTATAGGAAAAGTGCTCTCATGTAGGTCATGGATAACATTAATTAGCTGACATGACATTTTATTTGGATCATCATCATTAAAGTTGAAATTATTCATTGCAAGTTCAATTTGCCTACTGAATCTGTCTAGTTTCTTTGCAGTGATGGGTCTCGATCTTCTTGGGGTGGGTCTGGACTGCCGGAACTACAATTTCTTGACCACTGTGATCAGATTCTAGACAGTTGATGATCCTCTTTGAACTTAGGTCTAGATTGTAAAATATATTATCTATACAGGCTGCAGAAGTTGGTGATATTCTTGTTGGCTCGTGGAAGGCATTTATCAGCCCATAACAAGTAAACAGAGATAAAAATCGCGTTGCTGTCAAAGAATTTACTAAAATGTCAACATTGAAGCCACCACATACTACAACCTGTTTTTTGCTTGTAGAAAGCCGACTAAGGACTTCTTCCATCGCAGATTCAAACACCGCAAAATCGGAGTTTGGAGGCCTGTATACAGAAACAATAATATGACTACTTAACTCTATACACGCCAGCTCGATAGTGCGTTCAACAGATAGACATACTATGTCTTACCTAGATTTACATTCAAAGTCTTTTTTAACAAGAATTAATGAGCCACCTCTCTGAGAGTGCTCTCTGTTGAATACACTTTTACAATCATAGTTACTTAAGTGATAAGCCATATTACATTTGTGTATCCAATGTTCTGTCACACAAAGGATATCTACATTTTCACTATTTAAATAAAATTCAATAGAATCTATTTTGCTGGGAAACCCTTGAATGTTCTTATGAACAATTTTCAAATTATATTGGCTTCCCATTGTCAGTTGAGGCTGTTTAACAGTCTCCGTTTCCATGCAAGTTATTGTTAGTACATATACTAACCAATGTCTCATTTTGTGTCTGCGTTGTAATTTCTACAACTGAATCACAGGAGATATTATAATCTCCATGACCATGCAAGTTATTGTTAGTACATATACTAACCACTGTCTGATTTAGTGACTGCGTTGTATTTTCTACAACTGAATCATAAAATATATTATAAGATAGCAATGAAGCTAACTGTCGCCTTTCATTTGCAGATAGATATATCCTATCTCTAGTCAATCTAAAAGATTTGATAAAATTATTACATTCAAAGTAATGTATGTCATTAAATGTTGTCATATGGTGAATAAACCTATTTATGTCATTAATTCTTTGGTTCAAATGACTAGAAGCATTTCTTATGAATGGAAAGGAGCTTATTATTATTTGTGGACTGTTAACATTCTGTTTCTTCTCTATTAGAATGTCCATTAATCTTTTCACACATTTTTTTGTAATATTTTGGCTATTACCTAGCATAATTACCATAGATGCATCTTCCGAACACCGATGTTGTCTAATACATTCACATAAATTATCAATATTTGTGTTTGGATAACAGTAATTAGTTACCCTGTGCTTCGTGTGATCAGAGAGCAAGAATCCAAAGCCATGCCCAATACCATCAGAAAAGACTATGGTTTCTCTGCATCGCTTATCATTTTGTTTGGTCTGTTCAGACTTGTCGCAGTTATCGTTATCTTGTTCAAAAAAATTCTATCTCTTAGCCTACGATACTCTGACCTTTTAAGGAAGTGCTTTATTTTATCCCTTTCACATACATCATACTTGTGTGTCAAATCTGTTAGACTTTTTGTGAACAGATTAATCTTAGAATTAAGCTCCTCTCTATCTAAGTCAAATTTGACACGTAGTTGTGACAATTCCTCTATATTTTTTTCTAGTTCTAATGTAAGATTAATATTTCTCCTTCTTAGTCCTAGTGATTTTAAAAAACAATTATTTTTATTGATAAGTTGAAATGAAAAGGGCATGCTTCAGTAGTTTGGGCATATGGAGAGAATGGATGAAAGTCGGTTAACGAAAGAGATTTATATGGGTGATGTAATGGGCCGGGTGAGTAGAGGTCGCCCCCGTGGTGGAAGGTGGCGTGAAAAGTACTCGAAACCGGAGGTCATGTATGAAAAGATGTATGAATGTAGATGAAGCGAAAGGGGTATGTCAGGACCGTGACAAATGGAGATCTGTAGTCTCTGCCTACCCCTCTGGGAGACAGGCGTGAAGTGTATGTAACTATGTAATTTTTAGAAATACATTGTTTAATTTAATACCCTACCCTTCATAATTACATTTCTTGGCCAACTTTTCTTCAAGTAGTTATTTCATAAGGAAAAAATCTAAATAATGTAAACTCCCAGAACTCAGCTCATTATAGTTTTTTTCAAAGTCATTAGTCTATTTGATACATTTCATTTAAGATAAAACGCCCCCCAACATTAATAAATAATTGGTCAAATGTTGAAAAAAATGCAGGACTTAATGTTGACGCTCAAATTAATATTAGGTCGCTCAAATATTATGAAGCTTCTCATTTTGTATATTGAGTAACTCAAATTAATGTTTGTAAGTTGCTGTTCTGTTGATTTCTTGTCGCTCGCAGTCAGTCGCCCACTTAGTAATTCTATAACCCAAATTTGTTATTTTTGTTATTCAAAACTTTAATTTACGGTCACTCGTTTAAATACTACCCTTACTATAATATTATATCATTTCAATTATGACTGTTACGATTTTACTTATCTTTTATACAGTCTCGGGATTTATAATTAGAATTATGCGAATAGGACTAAATTTAATTAGTACAGACAATGGACTAGGTGTACTATTTTATTTTTTTCGGTACATACGGATAAAATAGTTTGTTAATATTATTCCTCCTCTACAAACAAATTAAAAACAAACAGTAATTTAATCATTAAAGTCCCATTTACTTAAAATTAAAACTTAACCTTTGTTTATTCCTAACAAACTAAATCGTGGCGTGAAAAGTACTCGAAACCGGAGGTCATGTATGAAAAGATGTATGAATGTAGATGAAGCGAAAGGGGTATGTCTGGACCGTGACAAATGGAGATCTGTAGTCTCTGCCTACCCTTCTGGGAGACAGGCGTGAAGTGTATGTATGTATGTAAACTAAATTGTATTTTCAGTGTATATAAGCTAATAACTTGTTGCTCTCGGACAGCGTAGCGCTGGGCAAGTGACTTTCCGATCGCGTGACGTGTAGCATGCATTTATTATCGCTCAGTTACAGGTTTCGAATCAATCAGACCTACCCCGTAATCTCGGCTCGCGCCCTTGTCTTCCATGCCACTGTACAGAAGTGTCAGTGGCGTGGACACCATATAAGCAAAAAAACACTGCCTACCTTAGTATTTTGATTACCCGACCTAGTAATAGAATTATTGCTAGATCATTTTTTGTTGTAGTCTCGACATAGGCTAAATAAGGCCCTGTGGTACCTAGATAGGTAGGTACTCTATATTTCGTCAAGACAAGTTACCTATAAATAGGTGTCAATCCTTGGGGAATATTGCCTACCTTTTCGTAAAAGCCAGTGAACGCCACTGAGAAGTGTAGTACCGTAGTCAGATGATTCTTTTCCGAAACCGTTGCTGCGTGTCTCGCTTAATCCTAAGTTATGGATTGCGCAGAGCCAGTCTTGAAGGGAACCCCAAGGCTTCTCGTAGCCTAAATGTTTTCATACGGAGTGTCCTTCTCCGGCTTGTTGGTCCACGGAAAATATTTTTTTTCGTTCAACCCTCTGAAGAGCGTCTTTGGTCCAGTTGGTCGGACACTTGACTTGTAACCGGGAGGTCCCGGGTTCGAGTCCGGCAACTGGACGTGTACCAATGGACTCTTTTTCAGAGCCTATGTACGCAACGCAACGCTCGTACGGTGAAGGACAACACTCGTGATGAAACGGCACACCACAAAAGGTGTGTCGCACCCCTAAGTATAAACGAAGGATGGGCTCACCCCCTGTCACGTTTGGGTCAAATACGCTTGGTGAACCGTGGGTACTTGCTTTAGCAAGTGCCTCTGCCTACCCCTCTTTGGGATTAAAAGGCGTGAAGTGTATTTATTTATTTTATTTTTTTTTTCAACCCTCCTATCGTCGTGACAATAGCCGAGCCTTCCCCAATCCGCCACCTGGCGGCACTTCTTGTAGGAGTGAGGCTCTCCTGTCGCAATCAGCGACCGAGAAGCGACGCTACTGGTAACATATCTTAAATCACCTTTCAAAGAAAACGCTCTGAGATTATATTAAAAGGTTTATACCGGTCAGCTCGTGGCCACGACATATAATAATCATAATCATATGACCAGTTTTCCTTAAACATAAATAAAAAGTGTAACTGTAAAAAGATATCATCATAGAACATATTGTATTTACAATTTTTACTTTTGTAATAAAATAACACCATTATTAATCAGGGGTAGAGCCGAACCTACTTATCCTAATACTGCAGGGCCTAGCCCTTTTTAGGAAGTAGTGTAAAAATAACTGAGTACCAGTTTTATCAGACTTGTATTTAACAAACGTATGTTGCATGCTAAGCTAATGCCTACTTAGTTATATTGAAAAATGTAAACTGTTATTGAAATAAAATTATTATTCTAACTTATTATTATTCTAATTATTCTATAGACGAAATATAGAGTACCTACCTATCTAGGTACCACAGGGCCTTATTTAGCCTATGTCGAGACTACAACAAAAAACGATCTAGCAATAATTCTTTCACATTTTTGTGAGACACGACTTCCACAAGTCAATTATTATTATTATGTACCTGTGACGAGACGTCGGGCAAACAACGAAGCTAAGCTGAATGCTTCTCTTTGATTAATTTTGCGCGTCCTGTTCATGCAGATCGTAACTGTGTTTCCTTCAGCAGTTGCGAACGCCATGATACGAAAAAAACTTCAAAACACGCTTTATACAAAAAACACTATTAGTTGATCGAGTTTGTATGTTAAGGTGGAATTAATTTTTCGTTTCAGGTTATTGACGCCTGCTGAATGCATTTGGTAAAGCCTTCATAACCAGTAGCTTAAAAAGGCATTTAGGCGATGCAAATAGCCCACTCTATCTTTTATATTATTTGGATCATGTTTACTAAACTGTATATTTTCCTTTACCGTTATTAACGAGCTTTAATAAGTAAACATTGCTACAAAGCTTCCGATATGTGGGATGTGTTTGTGTGATCGTGTATTTATTTAGGTGAGTGGGCACCTAACCAACCAAAACAAAGGGTACACATGCTATTATAGTAAATGACTCGCTTTTGGAGCTATTAGGCAGTTAAATAACTCTAGGCGGTCGTCTCATCACATAAACAATAATATGTTTTTAACCTTTGGCCCGGAACTTCATCCGAGAATGTTTCAAAATGTGTCAAATCCAAATACCGATTCGCGGATCGCGGCTTGCGACTACTGCGTTGAAATCCCAGTCAGCTTAGCCTTATATATCATAAAGATATTACGAGAATGGCTCGAAAGATATACTACCGATCAGCACGACGTGTATTTATCCCCTTTAGTGGCACGAGACGGTTACGATTTGTATGACTAAATTCACGTAAAAATGAATCCTTATTTTCCTTAGTCACGGCATCGCGCGTGAATAGCTGCACCGATTTCACTCATTTTTTTTTGTGTCTGTTATGTTCAAGAGATGAGAATTACAGGCAACTAATTAAGAATGATTCGGAAAAAATTGTTTTGAAAATGTTTAATCATGATTAATATTTGGGACAGCACAACATCCGCTATAGTCGGATTTCTAATTACATTCCAAAATATCTACCAACGATGTGTCACTGAAAAATCTACCATAACAGAGATGTCTTTAATGTCAATGTCAATGTGACTTAATAGATATAACCAACCTTTGGTGTGGTTGGCTCTTATTTTATTTACGTCTTTTATATAAAATGAATAGGTTAGGTACTGGGCAGTTTACGAGATATTTCTTAACATTCTCAATTTTCGTTACTTGTTTATAATCACATAGGCCTCTCCAATTGCACGCCACTGTGATATGTTTTCGGCTTCTCGCATCCAGCTTCTGCCAGCCATCTTGCGTATATCATCAGCCCACCTTGCCTGAGGGCGTCCTACACTCCGTTTGCCGAGACGCGGTCTCCACTCGAGAACGCGTTTTCCCCAACGGTCATCGGTTCTACGGCAAATATGGCCGGCCCACTGCCACTTCAGCTTGCTAAAACGAAGAGCTATGTCGATGACTTTGGTTTGGGTTTGCAATTCAGGCTAGAAGGCCTATGTCCAGCAGTGGACAGATATGGGCTGATGATGATGATGATGATGATGTTTATAATCATAAATACTACTTGTGTCACATAATATAACGTCAAAAAAAATTCAGAGCCTATGTACGCAACGCAACGCTCGTACGGTGAAGGACAACATCGTGATGAAACCCGTACACCACAGGGTGTGTGAACCCTCTAACGGCGATGGGCTAACCCCCTGTCACGTTGGGTTAAATACGCTCGGTGAACCGTGGGCATTTGATTATTAAGCATGTGCCTCTGTCCGCTTTGGAATTAAAAGGCTGTTGCGGTGTTATGCTAAATGTGGCCGAAGGGTTTGTCCACTCCCTTTTGGGCATTACGGACGTGACTGCATGTGTGTGTGTGTGTGTGTGTGTGTGTGTGTGTGTGTGAATGATGTGAATGATCTCTTTCATCGAGGTGAAAATGTGATATGTGACTTGTTTGTCGCTACCCATTTTCGCGTTAAGTCGCCCAACAACACAACATTATCCTGCCTTCGAATGGTTTTCAGTGTGGTTTCGAGCTGATCGTAAAAGGCAGCCTTTAGGCCGTCCGAGGTGACATTGGTCGGGGCATAGCATTGGACAATGCTAATCTTGCGTGCCTGAGACCCAAAGCGTGCCAGAATGATGCGCTCTGACACTGGCTTCCAACTGAGCAGGCTTTTCTTGGCACATCGGCTAAGCAATAGTCCAACGCCATGCTCGCGCCGAGCGTTCTCGTCTTCCTTGCCGCTTAATAAGAATCTAGTGCCAAAATCCGGCCCCTGCTCACCAAAACCATTCCATCTTGTTTCACTTAGTCCGAGAATATGGATGACGTACTCGTCCATGACCTTAGCTATTTGTGGTAGCCTCTCTGATCGGGTTCTTACGTTCCAGCATCCAATGCGAGTCCGTTGTTTGATGCCAAAAGTCGTCGTAAGTTGCTGCATAGGACTTATCGGCGTAAATGAAGTGTTAACCGTTTTCGTACGCTTTAATTTCGTCATTCACCTCCAGGTTTGTGAATCCCGGGGTGTAGTTATACATCTTTTGCGTATCGGCATAGCGCACATCAGACCACTCTGAACTCTCAAGCCTTTGAATGTCAAATAATGTCTTCAGAAACGTTTCTGGAGTTTTAGGAACCGATGGTTCTTTCAATTTAGTCTCTAAATCCAACGTAAATTGATTTTCTTCGTCATAGTTACGTAATATTTCACCGTCTCCATAACTCTCATAAAGGTTGCTACTAACTCCAGACATTATGGACAAATTATCAGGACACTGCGCTTGTGAAATATGCATAGATTGTTTCAATTCACTGACCTCCTTGGATAACTTATCCAAAATCCAAGTAGTGCGGCTAGAGGCGGGCGGCGACGATGAGCGGCGGCGGCGGCGGGAGCGAGGTGCGCGGCTGCCGGAGCTGCTGGAGAGGCTGCCGGAGCTGGGGCGCGTTGCTGCTGCGTTGCCGGCGGCGCCGCTTGTGGCGGGGTCCGCATTTTTCCACTGGCTTGTCAGACGCGTCCCGGCTCGTGCCAGGCTTATCCACGTCTATCACACTTAACGTGAAATAAAAACCGTTAAAATTTTGCACAAAAAATTGTGGGTATTTTTACGAACAAAAATAATTTCTTTTAACCGGTACTATACAAGTCAACAATTCAATATTACTTTTTAAATATACAATGTTAATAAAATATTTACATTAACTTCAACAAAGAATAAAATAACTGTACGAACGGCATCACCGTTAGAATAAGTGAATTACGCATAAAACCTGGCTCCTATATTGAGGCCCAACGCGCAGCCAAGAAGCTGGACATCCTCTCGAAGGTGCGACGGTATTTCACACCAGAACAGTTGCTCACACTGTATCAAGCACAAGTTCGATCGTGTATGGAATACTGCTCTCATCTTTGGGATGGCTCAGCCAAATAGCAGCTTGAGGCTCAATAGAGAGGCGTGCTAGAAGGCTCATAGGTGACAACACGGTGTTTGATTCTCGGCTACAAAGCCTAGAGCATGGCCGCAAAGTTACGAGCCTATCTGTCTTCTATCGGGTGCATTTCAGAGAGAGTGCTACGGAGATGCATGACCTAATACCCCCATCGCGTTTTTACAATAGGACAACCAGGAGTACGGCAAAACGCCATACCCGGTGGATTTGCCATTTACGCGAACCAAACGGTTTCCTTCCACTTTCATAGTGCGAACCGCCAGGATGTGAAACGACTTGCCGGAGTCTGTGTTTCCTGCGCAGTACAGTCTGAAGGTCTTTAAGTCGCGGGTGAATAGGTACCTACTGAACAAGTGTGCTCCATCGTAGACCACATCACTGCTTAACATCAGGTAGAATGGTGGTCAAACGCTTGTTCATAGTGATTAAAAAAAAAAAACCAAAAGGAATACTCACGATTTTTTCACCTTTGAAACTTACAATGCGGATTACAGTTTGAAAAAGAAAATTATGATATATTTTTCGATGCTCAGGTGAGCACGTGTTGCTCGGCAGGGAAAACGAACGCGCGACTGAAAGGGCGTAGGGGTTGTGGTACGCGGGCGGGGACTCGCGCGCCATTCGCGGCCCCTGAGTGGCGACGGCGGTAGCGTGGTGACCCTGTTACCGCCGTACGACATCATGCGCTGGGGGTGTGTAGATCGCCCCCATTCCGGTGACGGTCCGCGAGGGCCTAGCGCGGCTGGGGCCACCCTTGGACGTAGTGGCTAAGGCTGTTCCGGGGGCCCCGGCGATAACGCGGGAGTGGTCACCGTGGGGTTTTAGTGGGTGCGAGTCCCACATACCCCCGCCGCTGTCCCCGTTAGCGGTGGGGTATCCATAACGGATTTCCCCACGATAAAAAAAAAGGGAAAACGAACGCCAATGTCGGAGAGGAGCGCGCTGCCTCGCACGCTCTCACCTTGGGTGATGGCGCTAGTGTAGCGGAAACTAATTCAACAGAGGGCGACTTGCAAAGAAACTGGTACAGAACTGCCGGAAACGGAAGTGCCTATCTCTTTAAGTAAGCTTCGAATGACCGTCAAGTTGTTTAATAATATTTTACCAGCATGCAACACTGTTGTTTTTTTTTACTCTCAGTACCATTTGTAGGCAAACCCAACCGTTCGTAGATTGTTCAAAGTATTTTTCCAAGATATAATTTCTGTGTAACTGAAGCATACACTTACTGCTATGTTAATAGCAGACGTGATATTAAATATTTTTTTTAATAGTACAACTAACTCTTGAGCTCTTCAGCTCTTCTCCGTAGCACTTTTACAGCACAGTATATTTACTGTAGATTACTTACGGTAGACTTATTTTCTTATATCTCATTTGTTCATTGTATCAATAAAACGATTATTATTGTGTCCAATCGCAAGAAATGCAAAATAGAAAATAGTTTCAGTGACAGTGGAGCGACGTGGTATGATTTTTTTTTTATATTAACTAAGTTTCGATTTACTTTACTCTTCTGCTTAGTGCGTAGGTATATTGCATATTTTTTATATCAATCTTGTGCTCCGTGATTACAGATATTATATTTTGATCATATTAATACACATTGACTGAAAATTGTGCTTACACATTTTGTGAAAACTTCTTAGGCTAATGCATAACCTATAACTAGGTATACAGGGTGGCTCATTCAAATCGGTCAGTATGGGTAAGTCTGAAACTATAACACATACGACAATTTGTTCGTAGGAACCATGTCACCGATTTTGATAAATAGAAAAACTATTTTGTTGCCAACTCTCCCCCTTCTGGGGCATGACGACCACATTACGGAGACTTCGCGTCGGGTCCTCGTCGCGTCTTCAGTCGTTAACAGGCTTCATATGTTCTTCGAGCTGTATGGCAGCGATTAGCAAACTCACGCAAGCGTTCAAAGTTCCCTCGACTGCTAACCAGATCCCTAAAGTA
>SJJU01070418.1:0-107223 GCA_012932125.1 Conopomorpha cramerella
CTCTGTAGGAAACGTTTAAAAAAAATGGTTGGTTCAAATCCGCATAATGTTCCCCGGGTGGGTCCCGTCCACGAGGACGGGGAATCCCTCACCACCCCTCAGGGGGTGGTCTGCCCCTGTGATACGGGGGGGCAAACCACCATTCTGCGCATTGCGCAGCCCGGCTTGATGACCCGGCTAGCCACCGGCGCCGTGGGATGATGGGTTCCCACGGTGTGAAATGTGATACCCAAGTACAAGCACCAGCACCACTGGGTACAGGAGAGGACGCCGCTGTCGTTGGAGACTTTTTCGACTGGTCGAACGATGTCTCCAGTGAGAGCGAGACGATGGCAATCGACTCTGGGGGGTCTGCTTCGGGGTCGAACAAGTCGCTGCGTCGTAAGCGCGCGCGCCCTTTTTCTGCTGTCTCGGTTCAGCTTCCGGACCTCGACAGCAGTCAGGGGGAAGAGGAAGCGACGCCTGCAGAGTCCCCGCAGGCGCCTCCTAAACGAGGGAGAGGGCGGCCCCGGACCGGAGGTGCGCGTCCTGGAGAGGGACAAGCGTCTCCTTCGGGTGGAGCTTGAGAAGGAGAGGGCGGACAAAGCCGCCATCTTGTCCCAACTGAGCGAGCTCCGCCTGAAGGTGGAGTCGCTGGAGACCCGCTCCAGGGCCCGTGGGCCTCGCTCCATCATGATCCAGTGCGGGTCTATGATGAATGCGAGGCTGGAGGCGCTGGAGGAGCGTCTCCTGCCCGCGAAGCGGGTGCGCCCACCCCTAGCTGGCGACAGTTCGTTACGCGGCAGTGGTGGGCAAGGCAAGTGCTCCGCAAGCTTCCGCCGCCGGCCGCTCCCGCTCCCTCTCCGTCGGCGGTGCTCCGCACCCTTCCTCCCCAACCTTCCCAGAAAGGGAAGGGAAAGGGTAAGGGAAGAGTCTCGGCGCCTCCTGCCCCTCGACCGGAGAAAAGCCCTGCGGTGGTTCCAGAGCCGCAGCCGGGGCGCTCTGCGCCGCCCGCCGCGCCCGAAAATCCCAATCCTTGGGTAAAGGTCGGGCGACGCCGCGGCCGTAGGCGGCCCAAACAGTCGCCCGCTCCGACCCCGCCGAAGCGGCCGTCTGCAAAACATTTGCGTCTGCCGCGTTCGTCTGCAGTAGTAATCAGTTTAGATTCTACTGCCGGGGAGCGTGGCATTACGTGTACTAAAGTGCTGACCGAGGCCAGGCAGAAGGTGGACCTGTCTGGCCTCGGAATCGACGGAGTGCGCCTGCGGCAGACTGCCACGGGCGCGAAAATGCTGGAGGTGCCGGGGAGCGCCTCTGCCGCACAGGCGGATGCCTTAGCAGCGAAGCTGCGTGAGGTCCTTCCGCAGGACCTCGTCCGAGTCTCCAGACCCGTTAAGCGCACAGAACTGCGTTTGACGGACGTGGACGACTCCCTCTCTACGGAGGAGGTAGCTGCCGCCGTCGCTGCAGCCGGGGACTGCACTGCCGCCGATATCAAGGTCGGCCGCATGGCTCTGAGCGCTCGAGGGGGCGCCAGGCAGCTTCGCTGCTTCCGCTGCTTAGAGCTGGGACATACAGGGGCTCGGTGCCCCGGCGAAAGCCGGTCGGAACTCTGCTTCCGATGCGGAAAACCGGGGCACCGGGCAAACACCTGCGAAGGTGATGTCTGCTGCCCAATATGTTCGTCGCCGAACAAGCCGGCGACGCACAGATTGGGCAGTCGTTTGTGTAAGCCCCCTCCCAAAGGGGGGCTAATGATTAATAAGGTGCCACAGCCTCCCGCGGTGGCACCGGCGTCGGTTCGACGCCCGTCCGCTTCTAGCGGCACGGGCGAGGCTATGGATGCGGAGCCCGTCAGTCCGGCACAATAATGGCGCCAAGAGCCGTTAAAGTACTGCAGGCCAACGTCGGCCACTGCGCCTGCGCTCAGGATCTATTTCTGCAGAGTATGGCGCAGTGGTCGATAAACGTCGGCATCGTGTCCGTACCCTACTTCGTTCCGTCAACGGCGAAGTGGGTCTCGGATCTCGACGGGTTGGCGGCTCTCGTGGGCTGCGGGGCTGCCGATCTCTGGTTCGAGGACGTCCTCAGGGGGAGAGGGTTCGTCGCAGCTACGTTGGGCGGGGTGCGCTACCTTTCGGTGTACTTCTCGCCCAACCGGACCCTCTCCGAGTTCGAGGACTATCTTGTTGGACAGCCCAACAAGATAGTCCCAGGCACCTCCAGCATTTTCGCGCCCGTGGCAGTCTGCCGCAGGCGCACTCCGTCGATTCCGAGGCCAGTCAGGTCCACCTTCTGCCTGGCCTCGGTCAGCACTTTAGTACACGTAATGCCACGCTCCCCGGCAGTAGAATCTAAACTGATTACTACTGCAGACGAACGCGGCAGACGCAAATGTTTTGCAGACGGCCGCTTCGGCGGGGTCGGAGCGGTCGACTGTTTGGGTCGCCTACGGCCGCGGCGTCGCCCGACCTTTACCCAAGGATTGGGATTTTCGGGCGCGGCGGGCGGCGCAGAGCGCCCCGGCTGCGGCTCTGGAACCACCGCAGGGCTTTTCTCCGGTCGAGGGGCAGGAGGCGCCGAGACTCTTCCCTTACCCTTTCCCTTCCCTTTCTGGGAAGGTTGGGGAGGAAGGGTGCGGAGCACCGCCGACGGAGAGGGAGCGGGAGCGCCGGCGGCGGGTGCGGAGCACTTGCCTGCCACCACTGCCGCGTACGAACTGTCGCCAGCTAGGGGTGGGCGCACCCGCTTCGCGGGCAGGAGACGCTCCTCCTGCGCCTCCAGCCTCGCATTCATCATAGACCCGCACTAGATCATGATGGAGCGAGTCAGCTCCTCCATTGCAGGTCTATTCGTCTCCGGTCCCGGTCCACGGGCCCTGGAGCGGGTCTCCAGCGACTCCACCTTCAGGCGGAGCTCGCTCAGTTGGGACAAGATGGCGGCTTTGTCCGCCCTCTCCTTCTCAAGCTCCACCCGATGGAGACGCTTGTCCCTCTCCAGGACGCGCACCTCGTCCGGGGTCGCCCTCTCCCTCGTTTAGGAGGCGCCTGCGGGGACTCTGCAGGCGTCGCTTCCTCTTCCCCCTGACTGCTGTCGAGGTCCGGAAGCTGAACCGAGACAGCAGAAAGAGGGCGCGCGCGCTTACGACGCAGCGAATTGTTCGTACCCGAAGCAGACCCCCCAGAGTCGATTGCCATCGTTCGACCAGTCGAAAAAGTCTCCAACGACAGCGGCGTCCTCTCCTGTACCCAGTGGTGCTGGTGCTTGTACTTGGGTATCACATTTCACACCGTGGGACCCCATCATCCCACGGCGCCGGTGGCTAGCCGGGTCATCAAGCCGGGCTGCGCAATGCGCAGAATGGTGGTTTGCCCCCCCCGTATCACAGGGGCAGACCACCCCCTGAGGGGTGGTGAGGGATTCCCCGTCCTCGTGGACGGGACCCACCCGGGGAACATTATGCGGATTTGAACCAACCATTTTTTTAAAACGTTTCCTACAGAGTGCCGCTGTAGGACCGGGTCCGCTAGTGACAGCTGTGCCCTGCTGCCGCTCCGGAGAGCATCCACACACCACGGTTTCCCAGTGTGTGGGATTGGGGATTTTTTATAGAGGTGGTCTCCTCGCAGTCCGGCCGTTGACGGCCAGACCCTCGGTCCCTGGGAAGGAATCCCACAGGGGTTACGATGTTGACAGGGCGGACGAGACGTACGATGGCCCGACCCGAAGGTGCCTGTCCTTGCCGCTCCGAGGAGGCCCTCTGACGATAGCAGAGGGGTCCCGGAGCGACGAGTGTCAGATTCTTAGCCGTCAGAATGGCATGGGCCGCCAGCGCGAGCCGACGACCGATGCGCATTCTGCCGTTGCCCAGGGTGCGCCGGCCCGACTGCTAAAGACTACCCCGAGGAGGAGGTACCCAGTAACAGTCAGGCACACGAGGAGGCGATCTGACTTCGCACCCCAAGCATTAGGTATATCTAGTTTAACTACACACTTAGTTCGGCCTCATAATTAGGAATATTTCTTTGTAAGTTTAAATTAAATCTCAACATTGTTCACCTGGGTATATTTTAGCGCGAATATAATCAAAGACGAGCTCGAGCCTACCTTTGTAATGTTACTTGACGTTTTGCATGCATCGTGGTCTCAAGTAGACTGGATTGCCTATATACCCGTGAAGAATATTGATTTATAATGTCTGTGCGTGTTTCATTAAAAAATAGCTGAAATTGAAGATGTAAATTAAATCGTTTATTAGCACATTGTTACAATTGAAAAATATCACACTGTTAAGTATTTACAAGGTTAAAGACACATTATTGCTAAAATACTTACTAACTATTAGTAACATAAAACAATATTTGAACGTAACTTAGAAGTTACGTTAAATTTAACACTAGGGACTTAAATATACATGTTTACATTTACTTTTAGTGTTGTTTTGTATACAATCCAGGTCTCATGCCGCATACGCTTTTTTTTTCTTGACAAGGGGGAACCGCCGCTATGAGGACGGCGATGGGATACTGACTAAATCAAGCTGATTGTTCTTCAAGGTCTAAACTTGGGAATCCCTAGTGTAAACAAACATTTTATTTTTTACACAAAATTTACGTCTTTTCTTTATTTGGCTGGTAGTTTTAAATGGAAACAACAATTTCAGTGTATGTTTCACAAGGAAAACCTGCAACTGTGTTATCAATTATGAAATACCATTCAAAGTTGATATGGGTTTATGTTTGCTCTGATTGTAAAAAAAGTGGTCACGCTTTTAACTTTATTCTTTCTCTCTTGTAGAATTGATAGTATGAAGTGTTTTTCTAATACTTTGGTCCACCTTAAGCGTAAAGGCGGGATTCTAAGTCTTTGGTTTATTCACCCTTATTAACCGAAACTCGATTGGGCTGGATCGTTTCAGGTCCATTTGATTCATCGTGCACAACGAGGTCACTTCAATCGATTTGATGTAATTTTGTAATACCCAGTTTACCAAGTTTTTCAATTAAACCTTTTTATTATTCCACACGGGAGCAGGAATGTGAGGATCATTTTGTTGCCAATACCACTCGTCTTAGCGATGGGCGTTCCTGTGTGAGAATCCCACTCACAAAAGACCCATCATCGGTGCTTCGGGGAGTCATTAGGAAAGTCTAAGCAATGTTTCCTTTCATTAGAACGGAGGCTTGGGAGACTTAAAATTAAAATATCTGTATAATGATTTTATGACATAATATCAGGACTCCCGTTGCCGTAGGAATTTATGAAAATACAGCCATAACTTAACTATATTTACTAAGTTATATAATATACACAGTATATTTCAAACATCTAATTTACGTGATTAATTTTTTTCATACGAAATTTTTTTGCTGTTAACTACCGTTCCCGTGGGATTTTTTCAATATCTTGTTGCAACTAAGCTTTAAGTTTACTTAGGTATCTGCAACCCAAATTTCAAGCGTCTGTCTAACTTGTGCGGTTTAGATATTTCATACAAATGGATTTTCCCGCTTATTCCCGTTCCCGTTGCAATTTCGGGAATTACTATCTTAGTGCATCCCTACGGTATCTAACCTGCGTTTAGCCGTTTGGGTTGTGCATTGATATGTCAGTCACTCAATCAACTTTTCCTTTTATATATTTAAGAGTCCAGGAAGAATCTGTTTCGCTATTCGTTTGGAAGCATCTAATGTGAGATGATGTTGATTATGTTACGGAATTATTTTCGACAGAGAAAAAGTACTTTTTACAGTAATCATAGATACATACATACTATATCCCCTGTATATACCTTGATTGGGATGCATCATTGCAATGTGTGGATTCGTAACAAAATGTTCAGTAGGAAAAAAAAAATTACCACTGCATTCCTAACACAACTTTGTGACTCTAGACAAAGATACATAGATTTACCTACTGAGCTATAACTTTGCCGAAAACTTTCGTAAAACGTCGTTTGTGCAAGCCCCCGCCCAAAGGGGGGCTAATGATTAATAAGGTGCCACCGCCACCCGCGGTGGCACCGGCGTCGGTTCGACGCCCGTCCGCTTCTAGCGGCACGGGCGAGGCTATGGATGCGGAGCCCGTCAGTCCGGCACAATAATGGCGCCAAGAGCCGTTAAAGTACTGCAGGCCAACGTCGGCCACTGCGCCTGCGCTCAGGATCTATTTCTGCAGAGTATGGCGCAGTGGTCGATAGACGTCGGCATCGTGTCCGAACCCTACTTCGTTCCGTCAACGGCGAAGTGGGTCTCGGATCTCGACGGGTTGGCGGCTCTCGTGTGCTGCGGGGCTGCCGGTCTCTGGTTCGAGGACGTCCTCAGGGGGAGAGGGTTCGTCGCAGCTACGTTGGGCGGGGTGCGCTACGTTTCGGTGTACTTCTCGCCCAACCGGACCCTCTCCGAGTTCGAGGACTATCTTGTTGGGCTGGAGATCGCAGTCCAGCAGGGCAGACCACGCCCCACTCTCGTCGCTGGCGACTTCAACTCAAAGTCGCCGCATTGGGGATCTCCTTCCTTCAATGCCTTCAGCAGAGCCGTCGAGGATTGGTCGACGGCGGTAGGACTGTCGGTCCTCAACCGGGGTTCCGTACCGACCTGCGTGCGACACAACGGCAGTTCGATCGTCGATCTCACGTTCGCTACTGCCGACGTGTTCAACCGGGTCGCAGGATGGCGCGTGGTGACCGAGGTGGAGACGCACTCCGATCATCGGTACGTGCGCTTCGACATCTTGGTCGCCCCAGCCGCCCCGGTTCCAGGCCAGCCGTCGGTGGTTGACGGCCAGGGTCCGAGGTGGGCACTGAAGAGGCCCTGGGTGCCTCCCCTTACCAGGACATTGCGACCGGAGGTCCTGGAAGACGTGGTCTCTGCACTCTTTCCGGCGCGTGGCGAGCACGCTGGCCCGACCATGGCACTGCGGCAGTCGGACCGCGAAGTCGTGTGGGAAGTCCCCGAAGTGACGACACCGGAGCTGGCTGTGGCGGTCGCCCGACTCCAGGGGAAGAAGACGGCCCCCGGCCTCGACGGTATTCCCGGCAAGGCCTGGGTTGTCGCTCTAAAGCCCCATCTGGAGGGGAGGCTGCGAAGCCTGTTTTCCACCTGCCTGGAACAGGGTGTCGTTCCGAGGGCGTGGAAGACGGGCAAACTCGTACTCCTCCTGAAGGGCGGTCGCCCCGCCGACTCGACGTCGCCGTCCGCGTTCCGGCCCATCGTGCTGCTGGATGAGGTGGCCAAACTGTTTGAGAGAGTTGTGTCGGTGCGCCTCACCAGCCACCTCGAACGGGTCGGACCGGACCTCTCGGATTGCCAGTACGGCTTCCGAGCGCAGCGGTCGCCTATCGCCGCCGTGGAGCGAGTCCGCTCAATCGCAGACGACGCGGTGTCCCGCGGGGAGGTGGTGTTGGCGGTGTCTCTGGCCATCGCCAACGCCTTCAACTCCCTGCCGTGGTCGTGCATCAGGGAGGCCCTCAAGTACCACGAGGTTCCTTCCTACCTACGGCTCGCCCTCCAGGGTGTAGAACTTACCTGCTACGCTAACGACACCCTGGTGACTGCTCGAGGGCGCACGTACCGGGACGCCGCGATACGCGCGACGGCCGGGGTGGCACTTGTAGTCCGGCGAATTCGCCTTCTTGGTCTGGAGGTAGCGCTCCATAAATCCGAGGCCATGTGGTTCCACGGGCCTCGGAACGGTCCTCCTCGAGGGGCGGACGCGATTGTGGTCGGGGGTGTCCAGATATCAATAGACTCAACCCTGAAGTACCTAGGGTTGATTCTGGACCCTCAGTGGACGTTCCGCGCCCACTTCGAAAAGTTGGGGCCTCGACTTCTAATAGCGGCGGCGGCCCTCAGTAGGCTGCTACCTAACCTCGGTGGACTGGCTGCCTTTTGCAGGCAGCTGTACGGTGGGATTGTGCGATCGATCGCCATGTACGGCGCCCCCGTCTGGGCCGATACCCTAAATGGCCACAACGCGGTGCTGCTGCACAAACCGCAGCGGCTCATGGATATCAGGATGGCGCGGGGGTATCGCACGATCTCCCGAGAGGCGGCCTGCGTTCTGGCGCGGTCGCTTCCGTGGGACCTCGACGCCCGGGTCCTCGCGCTGCTGCACGAATGGCGCGAGGAGCAGCGGGCTCGGGGTCACTGGCCGACACCGAGGGAGGTCGCGGCGGAGCGTCTCTTGCTGGAAGAAGACGCCGAATGGGTGTGGGCGCGAAGGCTGAGCAGCCCGAGCGCTGGTCACCGGACGGTGGGAGCGATTGCCCCCGTCTTGGAGCAGTGGCTGCACCGGCACCGCGGTGCTCTGAGCTTCCGGCTGACGCAGGTGCTGACGGGGCACGGCTGCTTCGGCAAGTACCTGTGTCGGCTGGGCAAGGAGCAGAGTGCCGCGTGCCATCACTGCTCCGGCTGCTCAGAAGACACGGCGCAGCACACCCTGGCCGAGTTCCCGGCGTGGGCTGATGAGCGGGAGGCACTTCGCAGCGTGGTGGGGACGGACTTGTCCCTGCCGGCCGTCGTCGCTGCCATGATTGGCGTAAGGGAGGCGTGGCGAGAAGTGGTCTCCTTTTGCGAGACCGTCCGAGTCCGAGTGCCGGACAGATCGCTTGGGCGGGTCCTGACGCAATTCCTTCGGGTACACCCGGGACCCGCCCTGTTCGCAACACGGAGGTCATCGTGGGGGTTTAGTCGGTAAGAGTCCGACACTACCTCGTTCGCTGTCCCTATGGCGGCGGGGTGTCCATGAGGATTTCCCACGTTAAAAAAAAGAAAAAAAAAAAAAAAGATTTACCTAATGCTTAGGGATATATTTCACAATAATTATGACTACATATTTAATTTGCACTTATAGGCAGTAAAGTTATGTTATAACTTATTATCACATACAAACTCAGAAGTTTACGTTACACTTAGCCTTACAAATAAGTACCTACCTAATTAACGGAAGCAATTAACACTATTCGTCCGTAATTAACTGAGCAAGTTGGTATAGCATTACCTAACTAAGATAAATACAACCTGCTTTGAGTAGGCGCTATAACATCATCATCATCATCAGCCCATACTATATAACATTACATAATTAATAATCAACACGCTCAGTTGCTGGACTCGAACATAAAAGCATTTTATTTTATTTTTTATTTTATTTTATTATTAAGGGCAACCAACAAGGACATACACTACATATTACATAAGCACAACACAGTACAAAAAAGGTAAGTGCAGCCTTAATAATAGGCTACCACGGAAAGCAAATAACTTTATACAAAAACAACAAACACACCTTAATTACAAAACACAGATGAAACAATTATATCAACACACAGTAAAAAATAACGTTAGATACAAAAAAGTTACAAAAAAAAAGTATATTAAAAAAAATCTAGGAAATACTACAACTATGGCCTAAACTGGGCATTTAATTTACGTTTAAAAGCCAGTAGAGAATCACTGAATACATCAATGTCGCAGCAAAGACTCAGCGAATTGTACAGCTTACTGAATCGGTTTAGCGTCGAGAATAATTTCAGATTCGTTTTAGAACTACTGAGAACTAGGGTCTTGAAGTTACCAGAACGGGGCTTATTGTAAGGTACATTAAAATTCAATTTCCTTAACAATGAAGGGCAGTCAACTAAATGGTTAACCAATTTGTACAGAAATATCATATCCGACACCGTGCGACGGTCCTGAAGAGAAGCCAACTTAAAATATTTGAGGCGGTCGTTGTAGTGGGGAAGGTTTTTCACCTGAAAAGTCTGATATGAGAGATGCCACAAGAAGAGCTTTTACATCATAATGCGGCGACCACACCGGACACGCATATTCCAAGGATGACCGGACAAATGCGTTGAATAGGTTAATCTTTGCGAGTGGGTTGTTAAAATTTTTGCTCTGTCTAATAACAATACTCAGTGTTTTGAAACACTTCTTAGCAAGCATATCAATATGAGTGTTAAATTCAACTTTGTCCAGTATAACATTTTAGCCGCTTCTGAATAAGGAACAGCTAAAATGGACTATATCCCCACATCGTAACAAAATTCCTGTCTCTTTTAAGTGTTCCGGACACATTCCATAAAAAAAAATTGTTCATCGTCGACTTCAGCAGCTTCGAACTTGTGAGTTTGTTTTTGCAAATATTTCTAGACTTATGGACGGAGTCTTAAAACAATGAAAAAATGACATTACTACTGATATGTTTCTAGGTTATGATTTAGTATGTCATTTGTTGGATTTGTCTAATTATCTAAAACGTGTAAATGAAGACAGTAAAGTAAACGTGTTAAGTAAAACCAGTGATTTTCGTTAGCCGACTTTCAACCTAGAATCACCTGAGTGAATCCGTCGGACCGTTCTTGTACGTAGGTAATTAGGGGCACAAATTGCGTATCTGCAACCGACCTGATCTAGTGTGCTTATAGTCGTTGTCTACCTAATAATTTCATTTTCTTTATTTTATTAACGTGTAAAGTGCCGGAGTGCAGTGCAGTGAAGTGCTATTATTAATTGAATTGGTATGCATAAAAGGATCTGATACGCAAATGACCTATATTTTTTCTTCGGTATATACTTATAATTACCGCCTTGTGTTTAGGGCTTAAATAACATTATCTCGGCCGAATAACAATAATTATTCACCCGACCGACAGGGACACTTTTCCAATACGTTCATTGATACTAATAATTTGTAAATTATACGCCCATAGACACAGCGAATAGAATAATCATATCAACACCGCGAATTGCCAACGAGACATAAACGATTATTGCATTGTCTTGTTAAAAAAAAATCCGAAATCAAACCGAACCGCTGCGGATCATTAATGAAAAAGATCAACGCCTTTTAACGACAAAAATAATAAATCAACAACAATGGGTTTTGCACAAAAAGTAACCGGTATCGTCTCGCGCCTAGCCATCAAGTCCTCGGCAAATGAAACAAAATTAACAAAAGCTACGTGCATCGAAAACAATGGCTTCTGGTCCCATAAGGCGCGACATACACGGTGGGACGGGGCGTCTTTTTTAATGAAACCGCGTATGACCGCCGATGCCCGCGTATGACCGCCGATGCCCGCGTCTGGCCGCCGATGCCCGTGTCTGTCCTGAGCCTCACGCTCAGGCACAGCTGCATACAAACTTATTTATGCAATCCACCGTGGGCAATCGTTGGTAGTCCTGGAAATGCCGCCCCACCACAGTCCGGCGGGCACTAGTAGTGCAATATTTTGACCTCCGTGTACTGCGTGTAAAGGACCCCGTCAAAGGTCTCTCTCTCAATTGTTGGGTTCATCATTATATTTTTGTCTCCATACGAAATAGATTTTTTATTTCCCAGCATTCTTGAAATAGTAAAAATTGTTACTGAGAGAATTGCTCGAGGTCCTTTTACACGCAGTACCTATAGGAATCCCTTTGGGCTATCGTAAACGATAAAATTGACCCACTTCGCCGTATGCACCGCGCCTTACTCGAACTACCTGAGCAGACATCCTGATCCTAGGTACATCTACCATAGAGAGCGGGATCCATATCCGGCGCCCTGCCTCGTCGCGTGTCCGAGCCCACGCTGAGATTATTCTAAAACAATAAAACCGCATTGACTACACAACAGGCCTTAAAGCCGCAATAAAATGGTTAGTGCGATGGTTTTACAAAACAGTTATAGCCAGCAAATTGTGGCATTTAATATTTATTGAAATTTGACTTGCAATACTAGCAATATGTCACTTATATCTAATATGTCACTTATATCTAATTGCGTTCATGCTACGATTCTCTGACTTTCTGACTGATCGGACTAGTTTACAAAACAGCCGAGTATATTTTGGAAGTGGTCAGGAAATCTCTTTTCATTCCGCTCTCATTCAGTTCTTTCACTCTCTTCTACTGAGATATTTTCCTTTGACGTTCATCTACTTTTGTTGCTTGGGTGTTGACTCTCATAACCAACACGTCCATCCATGCCTTTTTCTTTTCATTCACTTCCTTCCACCAGAGCTCACGGTCTCTGGGGACATTTTTCCTCTTTCGCACACCGCATATCTCAGTGGCTATCTCAACCATACCATTTTTTTAATATGCCATACATAATGCAAATGGGATAGCCACTTTCTCTTATCATTCACTGTTTTGAGTTTTTCTTTTAGAATTGATTCGTACCTCTCTTTTACGTCATCCTTCCGTAGTTGATCAACTTTTATTCTTTGCAAGCTTGTGTTGACAACAGGAGCCTGATGATGCCAACCCCGGAACAAACCATTAATTAGGCTGACAACCAAATAATGATCGGTCCCAACATTAACACCGCGATAAACCCTAGTGTCAAGCACATGCTACCTCAGTCGTCCATCCACAATCACAAAGTCAATCAGACTACTATCTACATCCCGCTGCCAAGTATACGTGTGGATATTTCTGTGATCAAGCATGGTGTTTGTCACAACAAAGGATAGGGAGCGCAGCGCACCGTAATACTGACACTCCTCTTCCCTTGCGGCCCCTCCACGCCGCCATCAAGCGGAGGCGGCCCCGCAAGGGCGCGGAGGATAGGGACAGCGGCGGTCGGAATACCAACAATCCTCTCCCTCCGCGGCCTTCAGTGTGGCTGCGTCATAGGACGCAGCCTGACTGCTTGTCTGCGGGCTCGAAAGCGAGCCCGGGACAGCGATCCCTCTCGGGCCGGCCAGTCTGCAACAGACCGGTCCAGTGGGTTCCTCTTAACTTCACCGGGTGCCCCTACCCGGGTACTAAGCCCCCTCGCCACGACAAGGTGGGAACCCGTAGAGGGGGACAGACGTTGTCCTTTTTTTTTACATGGGGGAATCCTCATGGACACCCCGCCGCCATGGGGACAGCGAACGGGATAGTGTCGGTCTTACCGACTAAACCCCCATGATGACCTCCGTGTCGCAGGCAGGGCGGGTCCCGGGAGTACCCGAAGGAATTGCTTCAGGATCGGTCCTGTCAGACTCCGGCTCGGGGCAGACGGTGGTGTGTCTGCCCCAGCGACCTCCTTCACCGCTTGTCTGCGGGCTCGAAAGCGAGCCCGGGACAGCGGTCCCTCTCGGGCCGGCCAGTCTGCAACAGACCGGCCCAGTGGGTTCCTCTTAGCTTCACCGGGTGCCCTTGCCCGGGTACTAAGCCCCCTCGCCACGACAAGGCCCAAGGGAACCCATAGAGGGGGACAGACGTTGTCCTGTCTTAACTATTAATATGAATATAAAATAAAAGAAAAGTATAACCTCCGGGGTGGTCTGTGCCCAGCAGTGTATGTCACGAAATATAAACTATCCTATCTCTCAAATTGGACGAAATTACATATAAATGCCAACTTTTTTGAATATCGGTAGCCTTGGTGAAGAGTTCATTGAGAACAAACATCATGACACTGGATTTTTATACAGCGTGTCTTTGTCGGAATAGCGAAGCGGAAGTCTAGGGGCTATTTGTGGTCTAAGGAACCCCCCTATGTTACTCCCTATGATTCTAAGGCTTTGGTTTAGAAGTTAATTACACTAACAAAATAATAAATATTTGTTTCAACTTCAGTAAAAACGCCCTTATAATAAAAAGGGAAAGAGAGAGAGAGATATGTGTATACCATTACACAACACACACGTAAACATGGTGTTGATACAGCTCTAAACCCTTGAGAATGTGTGAGTGCTGGTCATCGACTCCAAAACAAAATAGGTACCTAGTTAGCCTACTGCACTCCTACAAGGATATTTTGGCGTGTGGCTAATAACTTTTGGCATCCAATTTAAACCTATTGAGTTTTATTTTGAAGCATAAGGATTGAATATTATTACAACACGAGCATACATTTAGGTCATTTAGACCTAAATCAAACAATAAAGGAACCACAGGAATTAATAGATGTCACATTAAATAGGTATTCAGCTCTCACGCGCCAAAAGATCCTTGTAGCACTGTACAAGTAGGTAAGGTTCGCCGCGTAAGTAATTACTACTGTTTGAGAAAATCGAGTCCTGTTGTGAATTGTGATGGGTAATACAAACCCACACCAGACAATCATTGTGGCAGTCTAGTAATCAGTAACTAGAGCCAAATAATACCTAATACTTAACAGTTCCTGCCTACCTGGTAAATAAATAAAAAGATGAATAGGATAATGCAAATAACTTCGTACTTACAACAAATGAAAATCTACACATACTAAGGTAAGGTACATACCTACCTACCACTTTGACGACGGGCGGGCGGGACGAAAGGCGCAGCGGCCATCGACAAATAGATCCAAACAAAAAACCAATGTAGGTAAGTAGTTACTATTCTTACCTTCACGCACGCACTTCTTTAACCGTAATTTTGAAAAATCCACTTACTCAAAGCACTGCACTAAGTACCTATACAGGTATTTAATAGTTGAGAAACACATACACACACAACACAACCTATAACTCCATCACACGCACGCACCCGGTGACATTCATACCTATTGCGCTTTCTTTGGTCGACCATGGCGGCGGCGGCGGCGGCGGCGGCGGCGGCCCGATCCGCGGGGGTGGCCATCTTCTAAATTCAAATGCCCGAAATTGCATTTAAAAGGTGCGACTGAATAATTATTTACTTATAAAAAAATGGTTACTTATCGTCTGTTTAGGCTGATTCAGAACGAAAAGCTGAGAAGTGGTTTATGAAAGAACGATGCTGGTTCCTTAATTGTAATGTAACCCCAAGACCAAAAACGAATTTTATTGTCCTTGACCTTTCTTATTTTTCTCAGTATTTGTAATTTAATCCCCAATCACAATTTATTTGGATAATTCTTAAGTACTTACCAATTCAAACAATTTTTCTCTAAAAAGGTCACTGGGTAGACTCCAACAGTGGGAAAATAAAATGGGTGAACTCAATAATGACATAAAAGGGAATGTGTCATACAATAAGCTAATCAGTGAATATTACATAACGTGTCAAATAATTACAATGTAACTAGTCTTCAATCAATACAATTATCTCAGTCGGTCATGTATTGTGTTAGTAACAAAAACGACTAATTCATACCGAATCACTTACGTACTATACCTACATTTTCAGACATAGGCCTATTTACTGACGTCAGGTAGTTGAATTTGGGTAGGGACTATCGAACGCCATCCGAAATCATTAAGTCAATTTCAGTCACTCACTCGTAGTGTTGCCATTTATACAGATTTATCTGTATTGATACAGATTTTAGTCCCCGTTTACGGATCACAGATTTAAATCTAGTTTTATACAGATTTTTACAGTCAGACAATCAGCTCAAAGATAACACCATTGCCTAAAACAAAAGAGAAAGGCAGTGCTTGATTAGGAGATTTTTAAATAAATTAATGATGAATGAATTAGGTCTTTAATAGCAATGACAATTTTGTTTTTGTTTTATGCGTTGTATTCGCAAGCTTTTAATAAAAACTATAGGTTAAGTCTATGGTTTAAAAAAATATTCGATAAAAGTTACAATTAGGGATCCGCAAAATTTCAAAAGCATCGATACTTTACTCAATACCAGTATCGTACGAAAAGTATCGATACCAAAAAAGTATCAGAACAAAAGTATCGATACCACAAGGTATCGAGTACTTTTTAATACATACATTTATTTATACAAATTTTGAATAGTCTTTCTTGTACTGTAAGTTTCACGTGTCCCATAAAATAGTCACTCTATTTAGGTATTTAGAAACTCTTGAAACTTATCGAAATTTTTTTATTACAAGTTTTTATTACAATTCCACGTTTCAACATAATAAAAATCACAAATAATTTGGCATTAAACGCATTATGAAGCAAAAAGACATATTACAATTATTTTGAAAACTGCCAATTATCCTGAGTGCAATCAGACATGAATAAAATTTTAACCAGACGATCCCCCTGTGACAAATTATTTTCATGAAATATCGATATTTTTGCTCAAACGAATAATTTATTAGAAATAGAGAACAAAGTATCGATACCTAAAAGGTATCGGAACAAAAGTGTCGATTCCAAAAGTACTTGGTATCGAAACAAAAGAATCGATACTTTGAGGTATCGTTACTTTTTGCGGATCCCTAGTTACAGTGTTGTGAAAGTACCAACAAATAAAATAACTACTGCAGAATAATGTAAACAAAAAGACTGCGTCCTTTGCAACCTACCTATCTAATAAATATTTAAAAAATGAGTTTTTTATACCGATCCATATTTATACAGATTTTACCAAAAAAATATGTCAGATTTTGAATTACACTATCTGGCAACACTGGGTTCAGTATTGCGTAATGCGTGGTGTCGTGGACCGTGGTCTGTGTAGATTTTGTTTTGTTTTGATTCCCAAAAAATAAACGAAGTGCAATTAACGTGTAGTTATTTATTGAAGTACGTAATGACTACTATGTGTATGTCTGAATCTTTGTGGCCAGAAAGATCACACGTCGCACGTGTTGAGTGTTTTGAGTTTTCTGTCTGAAAAATCAGACTATTGAATTAGTGCAGTGATCATAGTGTAGGTAAACAAACATGTGTTCGTGGTCAACAACAATGTAATGTGTTCTTCGGAAGTTCATTGTTTTGCGTGTGTGCAAGTGAAGGGATTCACTTTTCTGCCATAGCAGCACCTCTTTACCTACTGAAAAGTTCTCATGAGGGACCTACGAAGGAAGTTTTGGATGTGTGTTTATTATTAGGTAGGCAGATAGATATTGCGTACGCTTCGAGGTAGGATAACTTTTCAAATACTTAGGGAGTACTAAGAACCTTCACACGCATGTGGTTGGAATAGGTACAGGATAGAAACTACTGCATACCTAATCGGATATTATCTAGTTGTAGTTCCAAAATCTACCACTGGATGGCGGCAGTCGTATTTTTGTTTTAAAGTGCATGTGCTGTACGGTTTTTTAGCTTTCACCTATCATAATCACTTCGCGAAGGTAAGTAGGTATAGCACGTAAGTACACATGGATTTCAATTGAACTTTACAAGACAGAAACTTAACTAGCGATACATTGTGGTAGCGACATCTGACAAGAAGAAAAGGAACTTTTTTAAGCATTGGTTTTCAATAAATTTCCTTTTGTGTCAAAAATGTTTTAGTGTGCATGCATTGACATACACAAACATGCGTGGGGGCGTGGCTTGCACTACACAAGACACGCGTGTGTGCTTTCTTTTAGTTTGTGTTACGTATGTGTTCGTGTTATTATTGTAAGGGGCGCCAACACTGGAATACCTATAACATATTAATTATTTTGTTAGGAAAAATCTACTTCTAAAACAAAGCCTTAGAATCATAGGGAGTAACATAGGGGGGTTCCTTAGACCACAAATAGCCCCTAGACTTCCGCTTCGCTATTCCGACAAAGACACGCTGTATATTAAGATATTGCGTGGTTAGTTGATAGGTACAAATAAATAAATAAATATTTTAATACAACACACACTTCGTCTTCATACCACATCAAGTAGTTTAAGCACTAAGTAGTCTAATGAAAATTATTTTGTTGCGATTCCATTTATACTTTCAGTTACGTTTTTAACTTTGGGTAAAATAAATAGGTTAACTTTCAGTTTTCGGGTCGGTTTCAGTTTGTTTTCTAATAATGATTATACCAGGTGTCTCGGCAAGAATTAATCAAATAAACGCTTGAGCTTAAAATTAATTCTCAGTATGATAATACGATATCAGTACGCTTCATTGAAAACGATTTGGTTCTCCGTGGAATAGGGAGTAAATCTTCCGAAAAAAGAATTGCCCATGGAACAACAATTGCTGTAATATCTTTATTTTTGTTTTTAGTGGTAAATATGTATAGGTTGTATAATCAACTTCTATTTGAAATAGGTATCTACAGGATTTTTACAATAAAATGACAGTGAAACGGTCCCATAATTTAAAAATAGGAAAATATGTTATTGCTTTTTTCTTAAAATCTATTCAATAGTTGTTACCATATTACGTAAAAATTAAAATAAATGGTAATTAATTTTGAAAAGCACTACTAATAATAATCAGTGTATGCCTCAAAAAGCGATACCTCAAGGGCATTCCCTAACAGTCCCAAAATTTCACAGAAATATTTAGGGTTGTATTACACATGGCACTGCCGGGAAAAGCCTTTGCTCATGTGGGACGGAAAATGTTAGCGTGAAGTAATATAATTTGGTTTATATACATTAGTTACACAAAGGGGTTCAATATATCATAGTTTGATCAAAGAACTTTATACATTACTCAACTTGGTACTTACTTTAACTAAAACATGAAAATAATATATTAGGTAAGAGTTTAGCGAGTATAGCGCAATAGTTCATCAGTTTTACCAGGCATTATTCACCGTGCGCACAACGCTAAGACATTTATTTTCTTTTTCATATTTACATAACATATTTAATGTTTTCACTTTTACCTAATATAGCAACAGACAGCTATTTTCATCTCCTCAAATTAACGACGAAGCCGGAGCCGTATTTAATGTTGATGAGCTATAAATTACTTAGGATTATTTTGGTTATGAAGTCCTTCGTTCGAGATTTATTAAAGACAAATAGTCGGTGTTATTTTTGCAGAGTATAAAAGCAGTTTTTCAGTGCCAAACGAAGTAAGCCCAGAGTTTGTGTCAGGTTCCCTGATTGAGACACCATAATCAATCAAAAATATACCGAAGTCATGAATAATTCTTGAGCAAGTTCGTAACGCGAGTTCTTCGAATAACAGTGGATTTTGATAAATAGCCTTAGCTTATGTATTTCATTTTTCCTCTTTTAAAAATCCATTAATATTGGATTTTAGGTAGCTATTAATAAGGTGGTAGTAGGTATCTGAGGAAGTTCGAAGGTTCATAATTTATATAATCCGTCGCTTTTACCATTTTAGAATTTGCGTTAATAACGCGAACTAAAGAGCGAGGTTTCTTTTTTATTTATCTCGACTTGAAACCTAAGTAGGAAGCAAAGTTTACGGAATTTCTGCAACATTTCACAAGCTTCCCGTTGAACAAAGCTAAAACACAAAACAAGGCAGATTCGCACCACAAACAACAAAGATTTTCATTTAATTCTCCGGTAAGAAGAGCAACCTTTCTTCCGTCGGCGGCAGTGAGCCGTTTGTGCGACCTACTACCAATTTGTTTGCTTGGCCTTGCTTACCGTATCACACTGAAGGCACATTCCTACTGCCACGATGGACGTAAACGCGCTACCTTCTTTAATGCTATAATCGCGTTAACGCAATACCAGGCTTATGCCACCGACTTAAAGATGATTGTGATCTAACAGAAAACTTTGGATGCTCTGTTTTGTTGTCATCTCAGAAACGCAGCCCTCTCGCTCTGTTTGCTTTTCCAGCACTCGGCAAACAAATGCTCTTACTTACGAACGTCTCGCCACTTTGTGTAATGTACCTACCTGCTGCTGCCATCGCATTGTTTTAACGCAAGCTAAAAGTGTCATAAAATGTACTTGATACTACGTTCGTTCGGGTACATAGGTACTTTAAATAAATGTAAAAAGTCGACGCCAAAGCTAAATAGTGGCAAGTGAGAAGTGTCCAAGAATAAGACCGACACAACATTGTTTACGAAGTCTCTCTGAAGCCTACACCCTCCCGGGAAGAGGCGATTGCCTGTTTCGCAAAGATCTCGAAAGATTAAGTTTACAAACAAACGCAGAGAAATACGACTTTGAGAAAGGACTCGACCTTTTTGGAAGTTTCAGATTTCAAATCGGTTGTCGGATTACCTTGTTTTGGAGCTGGTTCGCTATCGAACACTGAAACATGGCTTAACTTATCTATGAGAGACAGGAAGGTTAATAGGTATTTGGAACTACATGTGTTACCTTTGTCTTATACCATAAAGTATTTATTGTGATTTATTAAGTAATTCAGTATTACTATTTATTTGAAACATTGTGTTTTAACGACCGACATGGACAGGGTATCTTGTCTCTAGATCGACGATCCCCTGAGATGAGATGAAGCATATATTGTGTGCGTCTGGGTGTTTTATCCATCGATGTATGTATATTTTAAATTATAAGCCTCAGCCTCTAGGTCTCATAGTATTGAGTAACCTAGTTTTGAGCCAGGTCTCTATGTGAAATATTCTGGGATATTATTATTATTGCTCAATATTGCGTTGACTTGTTTGTATTCAGGCATAACATTTAGGCAAGAACCTTTTAAGACGTAAAAATATTGTAATAGGGATTCCTATAATAATATTAATATGAATTAAGTTAAGAAAACCTTATTATAATTAATTATTTATTATATTTTAATTAATTACACGTTGTAACCTACAAATCTAGATAATATTCGCGTACAATAACCTATGTGTAGACATAAATACTTGACCTAATAGAGACTAACGTTCGTAATATTGTAATGAAACCGCTTGTATGACATTTAGATATTTTGAAATTAACAGGACACACCCTGGAACAAACAAGACAAAGTTCAAAAAGTAACATTCTGTATTTTTTGTTATCAATGCAAACATTATCTAAAATCTAATAACATTAATAAGAATAAAATAATGGATTATGACCATGTTTTAATTTAAATTCTAGATGATCTATGTAATACCTATCGGTCTCCAGAGACCTATTTAAGAATATGCATAGGAATATTTTTATAACTTCAGTAAAATGCAGCAGTAAACGGGCGTTTGTTCTTCTATTTTCTATCTGTATTTTATATTCACAAAGGATGTGTATAGATAGAGTTCGATACCCCGTTTACGTTCCTCTTGAAATTTTAATTGTATAAATAGTATTTCTAGTTAATCAAGAAGTAATTTTAAGTGTATTATCGATTAAATTATAGTGTTAATAATATTGAATATGTGAATTGATCTGAAACACTGCAACGCAAACGTTTCGAAGAAAATACAAGTATTATAACCTCAAGATACAGGTTACCGGCTGTGGCTTTTTTTATGTGAAATTGCTCTGAAATACATTTAAATCTGAAGAAGTATTAATCAAAGGCAATCCATCGCCTGATTGTATAATTGCATTCTGCCTAAAACACGTTGAATAAAGCGAAATTATTCATAAATTTCCGTTCGTCGGAACTGTCAAAATTAAATGACCAACGGATTTACCGGGGAAGTATTGTTCCATTTGATTTATTTACACTGTCTATTTCATACTATCACATAAACTATACACCTCTCACCGGTGTGAGACACGTCACACACCAGAGCTACGTTTTATCTCTCTTAGCTTGACGAAACAGTGGAAGCTGAGTTGATGAATAAACACTGCTACATTCATTCACAGACAATTGCACACTTGTACAAAACACCAATAGGAATTAAATTTCAATCACAAGTGTAGTCTAGTGACAGTGTATATACCCATCATTTCTCACATTACCCCTTTGTTTCAGTGAAACAGAGTGCTACAGAAAAACTGAAGAGAGAAATACTTAAGTAACAAGTTCAGAGTGTGTCCGCAGCACAGTACATGTTGGATTTGATGCAAATAAGACAGGCTAATCTATTTTTATATTTCATATTATTCCTATATAACTCCATATACATATACCACCATTATTTTCACACTGTCTGTAGTGCTATATTAATTTAATTTAATTAATATTTCAGTGTCTGTAAACTATGGCCCCAATCACAAGGTCAACCATCATCAAGGACCTTGAACAACGTCTTAATCTGGCCATACATGATCTAAAAGTAGCACAACAAACTAATGCCCAACTACTTCTTGAAAGGGACGATGCTGAGGTAGCAATTGGTGACCTGAATATGCGGATAGCAGGTCTCAAACAAGAACTCACCGAGCTACATATGAAGGGTACAGGCAAAGAATAGGGAATGTCCTAATGAGTTGATTTTGAGAAATACACATTCAAAAGTTTGAAAGTCCCGGACATGCCTAGTTATTTTCCTTTTTACCAAAAACTAAACCGCGTTTTTTGTGCTAAGTAGTTGTTTTCTTTAAAAGCTAATGATTCGGAATAAAAGTACCATAGACAATAAGTTTTTTCCAAGTGAAAACAAAAATTTAAAAAAAATGCGACATTCCTTGTTCTTTGCCTGTTAAAAGAGATGGATACAAGGGGCCAAAGGGACCGTCTACAAGAAATTGTTGATGGTTTTGACAATTGTTTGGAGGTACATGTACAAAGTGTAAGTGAGTCCAGAGATCTACAGTTAAAGTTAGACGAAGCCAATGACCACATTTCCTCTCTGGAAACAAAAATACTGGATATGACGAGTAGCAGCCAAATGGCAAGTTTAGAAAATACAACAAATGGGAATATTAATATGTGTAAATGTACAGAAAATAGCATGAATAATAATATTAATTTGAGTAATGAACCCAGTGTTATGAGTCGAAATAAATTTAAAAAGTACATTAAGTGTAAGAGAAATATGCTGAGGACAAAAAACTTATCAATAAAAATAATTGTTTTTTAAAATCACTAGGACTAAGAAGGAAAAATATTAATCTGACATTAGAACTAGAAAAAAATATAGAGGAATTGTCACAACTACGTGTCAAATTTGACTTGGATAGAGAGGAGCTTAATTCTAAGATTAATCTGTTAACAAAAAGTCTAACAGATTTGACACAAAAGTATGATGTATGTGAAAGTGATAAAATAAAGCACTTCCTTAAAAGGTCAGAGTATCGTAGGCTAAGAGATAGAATTTTTTTTAAACAAGATAACGATAACTGCAACAAGTCTGAACAGACCAAACAAAATAATAAGCGATGCAGAGAAACCATAGTCTTTTCTGATGGTATTGGGCATGGCTTTGGATCCTTGCTCTCTGATCACACGAAGCACAGGGTAACTAATTACTGTTATCCAAACACAAATATTGATAATTTATGTGAATGTATTAGACAACATCGGTGTTTGGAAGATGCATCTATGGTAATTATGCTAGGTAATAGCCAAAATATTACAAAAAAAATTGTGAAAAGATTAATGGACATTCTAATAGAGAAGAAACAGAATGTTAACAGTCCACAAATAATAATAAGCTCCTTTCCATTCATAAGAAATGCTTCTAGTCATTTGAACCAAAGAATTAATGACATAAATAGGTTTATTCACCATATGACAACATTTAATGACATACATTACTTTGAATGTAATAATTTTATCAAATCTTTTAGATTGACTAGAGATAGGATATATCTATCTGCAAATGAAAGGCGACAGTTAGCTTCATTGCTATCTTATAATATATTTTATGATTCAGTTGTAGAAAATACAACGCAGTCACTAAATCAGACAGTGGTTAGTATATGTACTAACAATAACTTGCATGGTCATGGAGATTATAATATCTCCTGTGATTCAGTTGTAGAAATTACAACGCAGACACAAAATGAGACATTGGTTAGTATACCTATGTACTAACAATAACTTGCATGGAAACGGAGACTGTTTAAACAGCCTCAACTGACAATGGGAAGCCAATATAATTTGAAAATTGTTCATCAGAACATTCAAGGGTTTCCCAGAAAAATAGATTCTATTGAATTTTATTTAAATAGTGAAAATGTATATTCTCGGTCGCATATTGCGAGAGAAGAGCCTCACTCCTACGAGACGCGTCCCCAGGTGGCGGATAGGGGAAGGCTCGTCTATTGTTTCCACAATAGCAGGGTTGGAACGAAATAAAATAGTTCCCGTGGACCAACAGGCCGGAGACGGATACTCCGTATATTAAACCATTTAGGCGACCAGAAGCCTTGGGGTTACCCCTAAAAGACTGGCTCTGCGGGCACGGACGCAAAGATGGCAGCCCCATCGTCGTGATCGGGGTGCTGTGGGCTAATCTCCTGCACACCCTTTAAAATAATAATGATTATGAAAACTTTACGAAATGGCAAAACCCAGATACCTTTAACGACGAACTTTGGCACGAAACAACGGACACGGATTGGATGTTGGAATGTCAGACCCATGACTCGACCGGAGAGACTACCCCAGGTATCCAAAGTCATGAGGGACTACAACATCCATATCTTAGGCCTCAGCGAAACAAGATGGAACGGCTTCGGTGAGCAACCTGCAGACTACGGCTCCACACTCCTGTATAGCGGAAAGGAAGACGAGGGCGCAAGCCGAGAGTACGGAGTAGGTCTACTCCTTAGCCGTGATGCGAAGAGCAGCCTGCTGGAGTGGAAGCCGGTGTCTGAACGTATCATCACAGCGAGCTTCACCTCTCGCGTTAGAAAAATCACTGTGGTGCAATGTTACGCCCCCACCAACGCGGCTTCAGACGAAGCCAAGTCTCGTTTCTACGACCAGTTGGAGCAGACGCTTAGTAATGTGCGTCGGCAGGACATCGTCATCGTAATGGGCGACATGAATGCTAAGATGGGCACAGACTGTTCCAACCGTGAACATTACATGGGCTCTTTCGGCGCAACCGGAGAAATAAACGAGAACGGAGAACTCTTCGGGGAACTATGCTCATCCCAAGGCCTCGTAATCGGCGGTACGCTATTCCGACATAAGGAGTGTCATAAAGTCACTTGGATATCCCCCGACGGTGTAACACGTAACCAAATAGACCATGTTGCGATCAGCCGCGCTTGGAGATCTTCAATGTTGGATGTTCGTACCCGCCGTGGAGCCGATGTGGACAGCGACCACCACCTTGTGCTGGCTGAGGTGCGACTCAAGTTGAATACGCCACGGAAAACGTCAAACAGAACCGCCAGAAGTTTCGATACTAGGAAACTCAAGGACCCCGACTGTAGGAGTGAGTTTTGCCTGTCTCTTCGGAACCAGTTCGAGCTTCTGGAGGAACTTGAAGACGAACAAATCCAGGAAACTTGGGTGCGCATCCGGTCTGCTTACATCAGAGCTGGAGAGGAGGTGCTCGGTTACGCTAGCCGGAGTAAGGAGGAATGGATGTCGTCTGAGTTGTGGCAGGCAATCGAAGATAGGCGTGACACCAAGGCCAGGATGCTTACATCTTCGGCGCCTGATATTGAGGTGCTACAGGAACGTTACACCGCAATGCGCTCCAAAATCAGGAGGCTCGCACGGCGCGACCGCAGAAGAGCGACGGATGAATTGGCCGACCGTGCGAACACCGCTGCAAATCGCCGTGACACGCGTGAACTGTACAACATCGCTCGGCGTCTCAGCGGCCGGGGCAGGAATGTGTCAAGAAAGCCGCTCAAAGACAGCAGTGGCCGACTCCTGTGCACCTCCAGAGAGCAACTGTCAAGATGGACAGAGCACTTCTCCTCTCTTCTGGTCCGACTCCAGGATGATGCTGGCACCGATTCGAACAATGATGGTAACATGAACCTGCTGGATATTCCCACCACCCCACCGACCTTCAACGAAATTGTCAACGTGCTAAAGCAGTTGAAGGCAGGAAAAGCACCCGGGGTTGACAATATTCACGTGGACATGTTGAAAGCGGACCCCCCAACCTCTGCGTCGTTACTCTACCCCCTTTTATCCCGGATTTGGGAAACTGGACTTGTACCCGCTGAATGGAAACAAGGCCTTCTAGTGAAAGTTCCAAAGAAGGGGGATCTATCCGTATGCGACAACTGGCGCGGCATTACCTTGTTACCTGCTGCCGCAAAGGTACTAGCGAAGATACTGCTCAACCGCATAATGGAAAAAGTAACGGACACACTTCGTGACGAGCAAGCTGGATTCCGCCCTGGACGCTCTTGTGCTGACCACACCAATACGTTGCGCATCCTCATAGAACAAAGTGTCGAATGGCAATCCGAACTGTACCTCGTGTTTGTTGATTTTGAGAAAGCCTTCGACACTGTGAAGTGGAGCGCACTATGGTCTAGCCTAAAACGCAGAGGAATCCCAGCCAAGATCATCGCCATAATCCGCGCTCTGTACGAAGGCAGTACTTGCAGAGTGGTGCACGATAAGGAGTTGGGAGCACCCATCAGAATCAGCGCCGGTGTTAAACAGGGTTGCCTTCTGTCTCCTCTCTTGTTTATTCTTTTACTGGACGACATAATGCGTGAAGTGACATCATCCTCAAGAGGCATCAAATGGGGCTCGGGTATAATGGAAGACCTCGACTATGCCGACGACATCGTCCTGATTTCGCCTACTTTAGCCCAGTCGGAAGAGAAGCTAGAAGACCTTCGCGTGGCTTCAGAAAAAATGGGTCTGCGAATCAATAGGCGCAAAACCGTCGATATGAGGGTGAAGTCTGCAAACACCGACCCAATCGTGCTCCAGGGTGACAGCTTGCAGACGGTCACCCGGTTTGTCTACCTTGGAAGCACTATAACCAGTCATGGGGGAACAGACGAAGACATCGCAGCAAGAATAAACAGAGCGAAGGCAGCCTTTGCTCAGTTGAGACCGGTGTGGGAGTCCAAAGTCCTCAAGCGGCGCATCAAGATTTCCCTCTTCAATTCCATCGTCAAATCGGTTCTACTCTTCGGCTGTGAGACGTGGAGAGTGACAAAGGGTCTCACGAACAAATTACAAGTGTTCGTGAATAAATCCCTGAGGTCGATCCTCCGCGTATTCTGGCCGAACACGATACGGAACGAGGACCTATGGGCACAGTGCGGTCAAATCCCTATTGGGGAGGAGATTGCACAACGCAAATGGCGGTGGATTGGTCACACGATCCGAAGAGGGAAGTCCAACAAGGCGAGCATCGCGTTCGAGTGGCAGCCTGGGGGAGGTCGACGCAGACCTGGACGCCCCGTGCACACGTGGCGGCGCACCGTCGACGGCGAGCTGAGAGCGCGAGGGCTGAGCTGGTCCGATGCCAGAGCAGTCGCAGAGGACAGGACGGCGTGGCGCCATCTTGTAAAGTCCCTTTGTACCACTGGGGTACCATAGGACTTAAGTAAGTAAGTAAGTAAGTAAGTGAAAATGTAGATATCCTTTGTGTGACAGAACATTGGATACACAAATGTAATATGGCTTATCACTTAAGTAACTATGATTGCAAAAGTGTATTCAGCAGAGAGCACTCTCAGAGAGGTGGCTCATTAATTCTTGTTAAAAAAGACTTTGAATGTAAATCTAGGCAAGACATAGTATGTCTATCTGTTGAACGCACTATCGAGCTGGCGTGTATAGAGTTAAGTAGTCATATTATTGTTTCTGTATACAGACCTCCAAACTCCGATTTTGCGGTGTTTGAATCTGCGATGGAAGAAGTCCTTAGTCGGCTTTCTACAAGCAAAAAACAGGTTGAAGTATGTGGTGACTTCAATGTTGACATTTTAGTAAATTCTTTGACAGCAACGCGATTTTTATCTCTGTTTACTTGTTATGGGCTGATAAACGCCTTCCACGAGCCAACAAGAATATCACCAACTTCTGCAACCTGTATAGATAATATATTTTACAATCTAGCCCTAAGTTCAAAGAGGATCATCAACTGTCTAGAATCTGATCACAGTGGTCAAGAAATTGTAGTTCCGGCAGTCAGGAAGACAGACCCACCCCAAGAAGATCGAGACCCATCACTGCAAAGAAACTAGACAGATTCAGTAGGCAAATTGAACTTGCAATGTATAATTTCAACTTTAATGATGATGATCCAAATAAAATGTCATGTCAGCTAATTAATGTTATCCATGACCTACATGAGAGCACTTTTCCTATAAAAATATCTAATAACTGTAAAGGTAAATTTAATGAATGGGCAACTCCTGGCTTGCACATTTCTCGTAGGAACCTTTACGATCTTTACGCACAAAAAGCTCATAGCCAGGATGAAAAGTTCTCTCATTACGTCCGGCAATACTCTAAAATATTTAGAAATACTTGTAAAGCAGCTAAAGCCTTTCAATCAAGTTAAAACTTGAAAAGTCAAGTAACAAAGTAAAGACTGTATGGCAAGTAATTAGTGAACAATCTGGAAAGAATGTTAATAGACAGAATAATATAAAATTAAGAGTAGGAGACAAACTAGTTGATAACAAAGTAGATATTGTAAACAAATTTGAAGAGTTTTTTACTGATATACCCACCAATGTGACCAAAAACCTGGCTTCTAGTGCTTCCAGCGCTGAACAATTATTATCAGATAATGTTACACCTCCTCAAGGTTATTTTACATTTGGACAAGTTACTGCTTATGATGTAACAAAAACTTTTCACTCTTTAAATGTTAAAAAGACAGAGGACTTGTGGGGTATGTCGGTAAAGACTATTAGCTCCGTAATTACTGTGATAGCCCCATTTTTAGCTGTAATTTTCAATGTATCTATTAAGAAAGGGGTTTTCCCAGATCTAATGAAGCTAAGTAAAGTAATACCTCTATTCAAATCTGGTGATTCCGAAGATAGAAACAATTATAGGCCAATTGCTATTTTACCTGTATGTAGTAAAATATTTGAAAAACTTATGTTGAACCAATTGCTTTTTTATTTTGTAAGTAATAATTTATTGCACTCGAAGCAATATGGTTTTACTCAAGGCAGATCAACCACTGACGCAGGTGTAGCTCTAGTAAAGCATATTTTTGCCTCTTGGGAGGACAAAAAAAAGATGCCATTGGCATTTTTTGCGACCTCTCAAAGGCATTTGATTGTGTAGACTCAAAAACATTAATTTCAAAATTAAAATTCTACGGTGTGGCTGATCTGTCAATCATAAGTTCTTATTTAAATAATCGCAAGCAATATGTAGATATTGATGGAATTAGATCTGGTGGCTCTGAAGTAAAACTAGGCGTTCCTCAGGGATCAATACTTGGACCTTTCTTATTTTTGGTATATATTAACGATCTCCCTTCAATGGTAGAGAAGCATGCTGACATAGTATTGTTCGCTGATGACACCTCGTTGATATTTGAAGTAAATCGCACTAATGTTAATACAGAGGGCATTAATGAAACACTGTCTAAAGTCCTCGATTGGTTTACTTGTAACAATCTTTTATTAAATAGTAAAAAAACAAAATGTATAAAATTTTCTCTACCAAATGTTAAAAAGATTGATGCAAGTATCCAATTAGAAAGTAAGAGTTTGGAGTTTATAAATAACACTGTCTTTCTAGGTGTTACTATAGATTCCAAACTGCAATGGGCAGAGCATATTACTAAACTTGCCGCTAAATTAAGCTCGGCCGCGTTTGCCGTTAGACGTATCAGAGATTTAACAGATGTTGAAACGGCAAGGTTGGTGTACTTTGCATACTTTCATAGCTTAATGACGTATGGTATATTGTTGTGGGGCAATGCTGCTGATGTAGGTACGATATTTGTACTCCAAAAGAGAGCTGTAAGGGCAATATATAAAATGCGCTCCAGAGACTCCCTTCGAGATAAATTTAGAAGTATAGATATTTTGACACTTCCATCGCAGTATGTTTTTGTAAATATTATGTATATCCGAAAAAATATTAATTCATTTTTGCAGCATGATGAGGTATACAAATATAGCACTCGAAATAAGTGTAAGATTTATCAGCCTTTTAGTCGCCTCAGCAAAACTAGCAAGTGCTTCTTAGGACTTGCTATTAAATTTTATAACAAACTGCCCAAGGAAATAACTGAGTTGTCTGAAGGAAAATTTAAGTCAATTGTAAAGAAACAGTTAATTAGTAAGGCATACTACAGGGTTGATGATTACCTACATGATGATAATGCATGGACAAACATGTCAGCTCGTATTGATGTAAAACATAAGACATCTAAGGCTAAACATTCCACATCACTAATGTTGGTAATGAGCTGGGTGGTTGCTTGCATGTTCTGAGGGGTTTAGTTACATAACCCACAGGGGAACTCTTTTGTTTTATTTAATGTTAATATCATTTAGTGCCCTTGAGCTGTTCACCAGTCAGGCATGCATCCGGCCATCAAGCATTTGTTAAATGAGTATTAAGTCATATTTATGTTAAGTATACTTAGCGGTAAGCCTTGGCGATTTGAAAAGATGCCAGTTTCTTCCCGGTTCTTCTGGCCAGTAAAAGAAATTAATTCGAACCGGGGACGATTACTTTTGTTTTAAAGTCATAAATGACGTTCATCAAGCTTTGTGTTATGCTACTGTATATCTGTATGTTATAGCACTTATTAAGATGAAAAATAAACGCTTTGACTTGGACTTTGTTCACATTAATCGTGCAATGCAAAAATAACGATTGTGATACACTTGTGTGATGATTCCATTTAGATTTTGGAGCGTTAAAATCGTATATCAATTGTTGTAAACACATAACATCCAATTTCAAGTGGCATAGAATACGGCCAACATGATTTTCGACTTGAAAAAGAGATTACTGGCCACTAATAGAAAGAGACGAAGACGCTTAGTGATTTTGAAAATTTTATTTTTCCATCACTTTTTATGTTTATTATTAATAGTTTAAACCGGGTATTACGGCGCAAAATTAACCAAAGATAAGCTAAGATTCAGCTTACCTTCGTTATTCGCGTTTCGACACAGTTACGTGTACCGTGGTCACGAGCTGACTGGAGTACGGCGGCGGTGTCGTTTACTGGTTGGCTGCGAATCCGGATTCGCAGCCTAAAGGCCTAAAAATATGTTGTTTTTGCTTGGTGTGTAGCAGTTTTAATAAAAATAATGCGTAGTAATTAAATTACTTTAAGACGATCACGGGCAGCACTCCCAGTACTCTCAGCAACGGGATATTACAAAATACAGACCGTGCAGATTTATTTTATCTCTGACTGTTATTTTGGATGTGTGTGATTCTGTTATTTTGTAACAACTGTACTGAACTGTGAAAAATATTTGACTTCTTAGCACGACGCGCATTTAGATGCCTCGCGACTAACCAGCCATGGGACATGCTATCTTGCTTCACGTGTACTATGTCACCAATTCTATACTCTCCTTGTAATTTCAGCCATTCTGGACATTCAAGTCTTATCAGATTGTAACTGCTATTCATTCCAAACTAGCAACGACTCCGACTATTCTCTACTGTACTGTATGCATGTAAAGTTTCCTCATGATTTTATAACAAAACCGCATCAAAATCCGTTGCACAGTTTTAAAAATATAAGCATACATAGGTAGTGATAGACAGCGGAAGCCACTTTGTTTATTACAATAAGAAGAAGTGAAGCTCTGCGTGTATTGGTAACGCGAGTGGATAAAACGGTTCCGGGTTTTCAATTCGTTGTACATTGGTAATATTATATGGACCTATATTGTTATTGCTACTCGTGTCTGACAGGCGTAGTGATAGTAAGCTTACGAATAAAAACGCACCAAAAAAAGTAAACTACAATAAAAATGTTGGATCTGTGCAGGAGAAAAATAAATGCTTCATTGTATTGCCTACGCGCCTCGTTTGCCTCTATATTCACCATAATATTGTTACGCCCCGGGGTCGAGAAACAACGGCTAGAATGCCGTAAAGGTACGTCGAACATTCGAGAGGCCTAAAGAACATTCCAGTATCCAAGTCGACGCATACAAACCACTACACAGTGCCTATATGCGTCAGAATGTAGTAGAAGGATCTCGAAAGATCGAGAAAAGTGTGGTATATTTCGGAAGCCACAAGTACACAAGTACTTACCTTACCTCACCACAAGTAGGTATAAACCTACTTACCTACTGTTGGAGTAGGTATAAACACGCGAGCCGGCCGACGCGACGGTTAGGTATTTAATTATTATTATTAGAAGTCGACTCGAGAAAGTACCTGAACCTACTCGAATGTTCTGGATTGTGTACCGTTGGTATATAAAGAGCGACGATCGAGTCGGCGGGACAGTTTCAACTAAACAGCGATACAGTGAACTTCAAGAGAGAAAATTAAGGAGAGTTAACAAGTGATTGTGTGATTGTAAAAGTGTTTATTAGCGGTTTTAGTTTAACGATTGTAATTAGTTTGTGTAATTACAGTGCCGGTTAAAGTAATTCTTGATTTTCGTAGTAGTATCATTTTTCTATCGGTACCCACCCTCCACGTACGTAACAATATAATACAGGTTGTTTTAAATAGTTTTCAAGTTCATAGCAATAAATAATTTTATAGAAAAAAGAACCGACTTCAACCAGTACCTAATACACGCCCCTACGATTTTTTAAAGTTCTTCTCGATGTATCTGGTCTGCCATCATCAAACCCTGATTTCCTTATCATGGGACCATGTATTAAATATATCATTTTCACGAAAAATCAACGATCAAAATCGTTCATAACTGACAAAGTTATCCGCGATGAAACATAAAAGAGGCAGCTTTAAACTCATTTTCCTCCAGGACTTAGAGGTCACTACTAGCTTATGTGTCTGTGATTGTCAATCAGACACTTACAGCTAAATACAACGTGATACTTCTTTAAGTTTGATTAAAGTGGTTGCAAGAAGTTTCGGCCAAAGAGTGTTTCATTGGTGATCGACATATGACACCGTATCGTAATCTTTTGAGAAAATACAAAAAAACAATTAAGAAAAGAAGTGCCTCATTGAGAAACCTCATTTTTAATTCCCAACGCAAAAAGAGGGGTGTTATAAGTTTGACATGTCTGTCTGTCTGTGGCATCATAGCTCCCGAACCAATGAACCGATTTCAATGTAGTTTTTTTGTATTACAGGTGTTTTACGGGCGAGTGTTCTTAGACATGTTTGATGAAAATCGATTGAGCCGTTTAAATGTTATGGGGGTTAAAGTGGGGATGAACAATTTAACTTCAATTAATGTGTCCAAATGGGGTATCAAATGAAATAGCACAACACGTATATTTAGAATCTGTTTGTTAAACAAATCAAAAACTGGTCCATCCCAAGGTGGCAGTGAATGACAAATCAGAGGACCTTGCCCCCCCCCCCCCGCGTCATTAATAAACGTCAGTAAAAAAATATCAGAGCTCAGTAACTATATGTACTACTTGTCTATTTGCCAAATATTTCGACATTATTATAAGGCCCTAAAGGAAATTGGGATCGCGCAAAAGGTTATTTTCATCCCCACTTTACGTCTAGGTACGCTTTTTTTTTAACCTTTTAGTCTACAAACTCCTCCACGTAATTAAATTAGTGTGCATCTTATTTATACCCATTTAGGTGTTTTTGACTACTGAGAACTACGCCTTAAAATGATGCAGTATAGCAGAAGACATTTCGTATTTAAAAGATACATCATTGTGGTGAAATGCATCCTATCATTATCACCAGTGTATATCATTTCATACGTTCAAAAATATACGCTTTTACTATGTCATAATGACTAAATTCGGTTATCAATGCCCGAGAATTCGTTTCCTTGACTCGATACACATAGATGATATGTATCGAGTCAAGGAAACGAGCTTTGTGAAGCATGAAGTGCAAAGCAAGCATCTTAGACGCGCACGTCCCTAAAGAATGGCGAGTACGCCGAAAAGGCTTAATTATTCTGTTCTGCTTGACTTGTCACCGGCTTGTTATCAGTATCACGGCTGTCATTGTCCCGACTGAGGTCAGCCTCAGCCCGGGCAATGACAGAAAGGGATATGTATCAGGAAGTAATACGTGCTACGTACAACTGGAAGGCTCACTTGGAGAATAGGAACAAACTTTATACTCTATTTTCATAACCACAACGTTGTTTTTGAACGATCAGCCACAAGAATCAAAAAACCATCTTGAAAGAGACGCAAACTTTCGGTATGTTTACTTCAAATTGCCTGCCAGTTGCAGTACATCTCGCAGAGGCTACCTTAAATATCGTATATGTACTTGGGTACTCATGGATAAGCGCTGAGAGTCTTGTTTTAATCCACATTACTCCCAGCACACGCTGAATCAGAGCCCTTTGGCGTTTTCCCCGTCTAATCCGACAATGTTTACTTGTTAATTTCAGTGTCTTTGTTACGACTGATTGTTTAATTTTATTTATTTTGTAATTGTGTATGTAAGTGTACGTGTCAAAGGTAAATAAATAAATGTATTTTGGTATGTGGTTCAAATGTATTTTGGTGAAAATGATCTATGCTATTTCTTATGGGTTAGTAATTCTGCATTCAAAGATTTTCTAAAACTGCGTCGTCTGGGAATCGAACCGATTTACATGAAAAAAAAATACCACTAGTATTATGGTGCCAACATGGTAAAAAAATAGGAGCAGTTTATCTAAACGAAGTTGTTACTACTGCGAATGGACCGGCCAGATCCCTGGACTTAACACCATCAGATTTATTTTTTTTGGAATACTTGGAATATATTATGCTATACAATAAGCGATACGACAACGTGAGCTACAAACATTAAATTATTAGAATGATACGAAACTCAACAGACAGAGAGAAAAGATTGCAATTTTATTTCTAAGAAATAATAATGTAACTAGTTACTTATCTAACCAATAACGGGCCTGTAAAATATCGAACGATTAACTTCGATACTTTCATTCAAAAGCTTCGGTTGCTGGTTTGTATAATGATCTTCCAACGATGTACTAAATAATGTTTCTTTTTATTTTTTTCCAAGTCTCTTCACGTGATACTGAAAATACCACCAATAAACGGCAAATAATATTAAAGTTCAAATATGGTAGGTATATATTTCAACTTGAACTTATACATATTTTTGTTATTTGTGTTTAATTATATGATTATTTTGTTATAATACAAAGTACAGCGAATTTGGCGTGCACTATCGATACTTTCAGTACGGTAGTAGGGTCAATTCGAGTGTCCCAGTAGATTTGTGTGTGAGACACACTTACCCTATTCAATAAGTCGGGATGACACGTTTTCGACACTGGCTTATGTTATGACTGGCAGCAGTAGCATTCTGAATTCAGTAGCATTCCCTTGTGCTTTATAGAGGTAGTGCTTTGCACAGGACGGGTCGTTTTGTTATACATATCGACGTCGCCCAGGCCGAGTTCCGTATTGAAATACACGTTTGAAATATATATGTGTCATGAATATTCTCTTCCCAGTAAGAGCGTAGTGAGTAATAAGGAGTTATTGTGCTTTTCGGATTTGCGAGAAGTGAATTTTGTTGCGTGTTTACGACATTACATTACCTTCAGCTTTTGTATACAGTCGGACAAGAAAGTGGTCCATCAGTTTTGATGGCACTGCCTGTGAAAAACATCTATACCAATAAGTATTATAAAGGAGAAAGATTAGATTATTTTTGCATAGAATATATTTATAAAATCTCTACGCTTTGCGTAAGTGACATAGTATTGTAGTATTTAACATAACAGCTTGTCATTCAGTACAGTAAACCAAAAATCTGATCTGCCTACACTAAATGTCATTGGACGTTACGGCGCATTTTTTAGTTGTCACAATTGAACAACTCTACCTTATTGAATGCACGGCGTTGAATGAATGAATAATTATACTCTTTATTGTGCAGTGTACATGTATAAAAATACATTAAAATACATACAAAAGGCATCCTTATCGCTCATAGCGATTTCTTCCAGGTAACCTAATTTAAAGATTAAAGGAGCATAACATATAGAGTAATGGGGCTGGCAAGTGTTGATATCTGATCGATAACATCAACAACATTCTAAAATGATAAAAACACATATTACCTATATACCTCTATATACATATATGTTATACGGTGTTATTATAAATGTAGTATTAATGTTATAATGACATTAAGGGTAGGCAGATCAGATTTTTGGTTCACTGTACGTGAATGACAAGCTGTTGTAGCCCAGTCGTTTGGTAGGAACTCCGATTAGAATCGGAAGTTGTGGCGCCAAGTAAGAAATTTGCATAGGTAGATACTAAAGTGTATGTTGGGTTTTGTTATTCGAAATTGTAGGGTCTTTAAAAAACCTAAAACAAAAATTATAGTGTACAATAGCTTAGTTCGCAGCATTATGGAGTACCTACTGTAGCACTGTGTTGCGGCCTCACTATGCAACTCACACCTTAAGTCTTTAACGAGTTCAAAAACGGTTCATGTAGCATCTAGTATACTGCTCTGGTCTTTCGAAGAGTCTAAAATCCTACAAAAGTAAACTAGAACATTATAATATACCCTCGATAAGATCAAGACACGATATGCTGGACCTAATGTTTTTACATAAATTGCTAAATCATAAAATAAATAGTCTCCAGCTATTGAAAAAAAACAATTTCAGAGTTCCTTACAGATACTCACGTCATAAAATTACTCCATTGTACCCGCCCATCCGACGAACAGTGTTTGGTTCCAACTCACCCGTCCCGAGATTATGCAAACTATTAAACCACTACAGTGCTGAGATAGACATCAACCATGACTCTGAACTAATATTTAAAAGAAAAATTGTAAAGATACTAGGAAATCAGTGAGACAAATTCACATGTCGTATAACATAATCATACCATTACTATTTTTTTTAATATAAACCCAACATAAAATTGTTAACACTCTAAGTGAGTGTGAATGTCGTTAGTTAAAACTTTATTTTTACTTTTTGCATGTAGTGTTCACCTATAATTAGTCGTACATTTTAATTTATGCATTAACATAATTTTATCTATGTAAGCATTAATGTAACCTCTGTTGGTGATCCAAATAAATAAATAATATATACCTGTATAGACCTACTCACCCCTTTTAGTCCCACCGGAGAGGAAGCAGGTGGTATTTGTTGAGCTAATACACACGGCTCAACAAGCGTATTTAATCCAGGAGCTAGGGAGGGAATGAGACCATGTTACACTAATTTAATACTGCTTGATGTCTGGATTCCACGACGGTTGAAATAGTAGTAAATTTACACAAGCAATTAGCACAATGGCTTATTCATGCAACCATCTAACGCAATGTTGCATGAATAGACCCTGTTGGATAGAATAATCATAACATGAAACATGAAAAAATACACCATAAGACTTCAAACTTGGGATTCGTTTTCAATCAGTCAGTTCCTTTGTTGCCAAATTTGCGAAAATAATATTACAATTGAGTGAGACCTGGGGGGAGGGGAGAGTGACATGGGGAATCTTAATCTAACTTTCTGGTTATCACCAAGGCGTTTGATAGGGTCTGACGACAGTCTAATTGGCAAGCTTTCGTCGTTTGGACTGCCTATTGGTTTCCGTGCGTGGTTGGTGGATTTCCTGAGGGAACGATCCCTCCGAGTAAACACGGATGGCTGCTCGTCCGATCTAATGGCAATTAATGCCGGGGTACCTCAGGTTCTGTTATCTCTGCATCACTCTTCCTGTTGCATTGGAGAGGCATTCGTTGAGCGTCGTCCCACTTATCATGATGTACCCCTGCCGATAGCCAATCGGCTGGAGCTTTTAGGTAGCACGCGTTAGCGTAAAGTTGGGTGACCCCCCCCCCCCTTAACATAGGCTCCTATATTGTGGCTACGGCCCAACGCGTAGTCAAGAACCGGGGCATCCTCTCGAAGGTCGTCGGTTTTTCACATCGGACAGTTGCTCTCATTGTAGCACAAGTTCGATCGTGTATGGAGGACTGCGTTCATCTTTGGGATGGATCAGCAAAATACCAGCTTGAGGCTCTGGAAGTAATAGAGAGGCGTGCTAGAAGGCTTATATGTGACGACATGCTGTTTCTCGGCTACAAAACATAGAACATCCCCGCAAGGTTGCGAGCCTATTTGTCTCCTATCGGGTGCATTCCGGGGATTGTAACAGTGTTGCATAGCCTAATATCTCCATCGCGCTTTTACAATAGGACAACCAGGAGAACGACAAAACGTCATCCATAGCAGGCGGATATACCATTTACGCGCCAAAACAAATGCAAACCAAACGGTTTGCGTCTACTTTCATAGTACGAACCGCCAGTATAGCGAACACATGTTATTTCGTTCTACGCAAATATCAAACACAATGCGCACAGCACGTTATTGACCATGAGATAAATAAATGAGTTGAAAATAACAAAAAACTTTACCATTAACCATTACCTTCTTAGTTAGTACATATATTAACTAATAATATATGTATATTATGTTAAATATAAGTTGCACCGAACTTTATCCTTTGGAATGGAACGTTGTTCATTTGATGTTGTTGTTTAGATACACCGTAAACAGGAATATCAAATTAGGAACTACATTTTATTTAAAACATCTCCAAATTTCTATCAAGATATGCTACCTATAGATTTTATAAAACTAATTGGTTGTAGTTAGTTCTTTATACATTCTTGATATAAAAACTAATGTGGCTCAGGCTGGCTGGACAAATCTTCAAAATGGGTCACAATTAAGCAGGTCAATAGGCCACTAAATGTGACGGCTAAACATCCTTACTTCAGAATTTGTGACGCTACAGAGACTTAGATAATCGATTGAAAAAGTGTCCAGCCAGCTTGAAAAACGCGTTTTCGCTGGTCTCTCAATCTCGGCCATGGAAGTGATTTTGACAAGTGTTTGTATATCAACGGCCGTCACAAATATTTGTGACAGCCATAGAGCCAAAAGTTTTGTGATACTTACATCGGTTTAATAGAAAAATGCAAAAATCTGTGTCCAGCCAGCTTGAATTTACGTAGAAACATTCTGGCTGGACACCTCTGAATCTGATGAATGGAAGCGTTTTGGAATACGGTTTCTTTATAAGGTTTTAGTGACGCAATTTGTGACGGCAATAACGTTGAATTTATGGCGTCACATTTGAAGGTTTACGAGAAATCAGTGAAAACTTGGTATCAAAACATGTAGTAACAGCGGAGATACATGTGTCCAGCCAGCTTGAAGTTCAGGCTGGCTGGACACCATATTTTCACTGATTTCTTGAAAACCTTCTCCCTTTGTGACGTCGGTTAAAAAAGAATTGAACTAAATATGAATTTATTGACATTAAGAGCGTCTGTGGTCCAGTCTGTCTTGTCGCGGTTTCTAGTCGGGACTGGACGTGTACCAATAGGACTATTTTCCAGAGCCTATGAAGGTACGCAACGCAACGCTCGTATGGTGAATGACAACATCGTGATGAAACCCGCACACCACAAGGTGTGTGGACCCTATAACCGTGATGGGCTCACCCCCTATCACGTTGGGTTAAGATTGTGAGCTTTTGCTTAGCAAGTGCCTTTGACTAGTCTAGGTGAAGTGTTTTAATTTTAATTTATTGACATTACCGTGCAGTTTCCACTGACGCCAAGTCATGTTACAAACATTAGTCGCGCGCAGTCCAACACATACAGGTATAAAGAGACCGATAGTTGTTTTGCTCATGTTTGGCAGTACAATCGAATAGGGTGGTTAGATATTCGAAATTATCGCATGTACAGCTTCGGAACGCTCCGAAACGTTTAACGTGAAAAAAAAAACGTCGAGAAGAAGTTCACACAAACCCCCTTACCAATAAACGCCTTTTTACTTACACAACTGTTATTACAGGTCTATGAACTGGTTATTCCGTATTTGACATACAACTGACAAGTTAAGTTGAACTTTGTGTATCTCCTAAGTAGCAATTCCGCCATTATTGGTAAGGCCACACGTGTGTTGATCCGTAGAACGGTGAAGTGTCATAGTTTAAAAAAAAATATTTTATTTGTGTTTATTTCATTATTTGTGATTTAATTTTGGATATTTTATCTTTATGCATTTTATTTTTATAATTTCATTTAGAAATCTCACAATAGTTTACAAAAAAAATAAAAGTATTATATCAACGATATTATGACACAATATACGCAATAACAATAACATGTACTCAATAGTCCATAAAATGTCTGTGCGCGTTTCATTAAAAAAATATGTAGTCTTACTCAATGTTAGCAAATTCTCCAGTTTCAGTACAAAAATAGAATATTTTTAATCATGCTCAGGGTATAAAATATGCCGCTTTGCAGCTGTAGCCCGTAACTCAGTTATTCGGCTATTCCAAATAGACTCAAAATTCATAGGAATCTCGGAGAGTCGCTCTCTGCTCAATGTCCTCTACAAGACATAAAGCAACGAGCAAGCGCACACTGCATATCGTAAAGGCCAAATCACCCGTGCCCTCCTTCAACATTTTTGGCATAATTTGAAAGTTTTATTGTCAGCTTGCGTAGACTTTTAGTAAAAAAATCCTACTTATATTTTTTTCTCCGCATCCTTTCTATGAACAAATACTACATTTGGTTGGGGCAGAGCGGATGGATGAGAGTTGATCCACGTAAGGGATTTACAAGGGTCAAGAGACCGGTTGAGTAGGCTCCCGAACGGCATGATCTGATCATGAATGTCTCAGCCAGCTCTCGTCGTTTATAGACTGAATCGCGGGGCGTCCGCTAATTATTTATGAAAACAAAAAGGATTAAGTTTGTTGTGTAGGAAGGCCGTTAATCTTAGTCTGTGTATACGTCATATGAGAAAACATACAAACAAATAGATGGGTAGAGTATCGTTGCACTCTTAGGGTACGGAGCCCTAAAAATGTTTGATATTTACGCAGTTGAGGGAACAACATCATACTCTAGAGGCATTTCTTACTATAAATATAAGATATATTTTACTGCACGTGTGGAGGTTACGGAAGAAAACTACAGTGATTACATACAGCCTACACAGCGGATGCACGCCCTCTACCTCAAAGTGCACCTCACTAACATTCGAGGTATACACTCTAATTTAGTGTCGGTCCACCACCACCTCGAAACCGACAAACCTTCTCTCCTGTTCCTTATGGAGACGCAGGTAGGGTGTCCAACTGACACTGGGTACTTGCAGTACCCCGGTTACTCTCTAGAGCACAAGTTCCGGGCACATGCTGGAGTGTGCCTTTATGTCAGGGACGACATCTGCTGTCTGCGTCTCCGTAATCTTGAGGACCCCAGACTGTCCGTGTCATGTGGGTGTTGGTGGACGCTGGTATAGATAAAACTATCTATGCCTGCGTCTTCGCATTCGCCAAAAAGAGGTACGTAAAGCGTTGCGCGATCTAGACGTGAATAAAGCCAGTGGCCCCGATAGTTTTATTTTTAATCACTTTGAACAAGCGTTTGACCACCATCCTGCCTGATGTTAAGCAGCGATGTGGTCTACGATGGAGCACACTTGTTCAGGTATTCCAGCTAATGTTCTGAGGGCATGTGCGCCTGAATTGACTCCTGCCTTGACGCGCCTGTTTCGCCTCTCCTTGGAGGCCGGAAAATTACCAGACACTTGGAGGCTTGCCAATGTGCAACCTGTACCCAAAAAGGGTAGTCGTGCTGACCCTACCTGTTACAGACCTATCTCAGTCACCTCCATCCTCTGTAAGACGATGGAACGTGTACTGAATAGCAAGCTGCTGACGCATCTTGAAGCCAATGACCTCCTCTCTGACCGGCAATATGGCTTCCGCCGAAACCGGTCCACTGGGGACCTTCTTGCATGCGTCACGCACATCTGGAGTGAGACCTTGGAGAAACACGGGGAAACTTTAGCTGTCTACCTGGATATCTCCAAGGCGTTTGATAGGGTCGTGCATGACAGTCTGATTAGCAAGCTTCCGTCGTTTGGACTGCCTGTTGGTTTCTGCGCGTGGTTGGCTGATTTCCTGAGGGAACGATCGCTCCGAGTAGTCACAGATGGCTGCTCGTCCGATCTAATGGCAATTAATGCCGGGGTACCTCAGGGTTCTGTTCTCTCTGCAACACTTTTCTTGCTGCATATAAACGATCTGCTGAAACCCAGTATCTATGGGTACGCAGACGACAGCACTGTTGTGGAGAGTTACACTTCTGACGCGCGAGCCAGCGGACCGCAAATCCGGGTACTCAGAGAGGCATTGGTTGAGCGTTTGAACCTATCCCTTAGTGAAGTCGCGTCTTGGGGCGAAGCCAATCTGGTCAGGTTCAATGCGCTTAAGACCCAGGCGTGTCTTCTCAGCAAAAAGGAGCCCATTCAATCTGGCCTATAGCCAATCGGCTGGAGCTTTTAGGCATGACGCTAACCTCCAACCTCAACTTTGGCTCCTATATTGAGGCTACGGCCCAACGCGCAGCCAAGAAGCTGGGCATCCTCTCGAAGGTGCGACGGTATTTCACACCGGAACAGTTGCTCACACTGTACCAAGCACAAGTTCGATCGTGTATGGAATACTGCTCTCATCTTTGGGATGGATCCGCCAAAAACCAGCTTGAGGCTCTGGAGGCAATAGAGAGGCGTGCTAGAAGGCTCATAGGTGACAACAGGCTATTTGATTCTCGGCTACAAAGCCTAGAGCATCGCCGCAAAGTTGCGAGCCTATCTGTCTTCTATCGGGTGCATTTCGGAGAGTGTGCTACGGAGTTGCATAACCTAATACCCCCATCGCGTTTTTACAATAGGACAACCAGGAGAACGGCAAAACGTCATCCATACCAGGTGGATTTGCCATTTACGCGAACCAAACGGTTTGCGTCCACTTTCATAGTGCGTACCGCCAGGATGTGGAACGACTTGCCGGAGTCTGTGTTTCCTGCGCAGTATAGTTGAAGGTCTTCAAGCCGCGGGTGAATAGGTACCTACTGAACAAGTGTGCTCCATCGTAGACCACATCGCTGCTTAACATCAGGCAGGATGGTGGTCAAACCCTTGTTCATAGTGATAAAAAAAGCCATTTGTGAAGGAAATATGTGGTCCAGGAATATAACTTCATCATCATCATCATCAGCCCATACTTGTCCACTTGCCCCGTTCGCTGTCCCAATGGCGGTATCCATGTAAATTATCCAATAACTTGAAATCGATAAAATTGAACACAGAAATGAACGAGACTACGCGTCGGCTAATCGTGGGAATACCAGGAAGTGCTTATGAAAAGTTTGCTCAGCCGAAAATATAGCCCATGATTACTGAATTTTCAGATTGGGTGTGGTTTTGCCGCGAAAGGGAAAGAAGAAATATGAAAACTCCAAAGTCGATTGACATTTGTTACCAAAATGTCCGTGGCCTTGATAGATATTTTTGCTATCACGAAAACAGGGTTAAACGATTCTATTCAAGATGCAGTAATTGTTTCTCCTGGTTATCAAATGATACGCAGCGATAGATCCAATAGCCGAAAACAAGGAGATGCACTTCTCATGGCCACATACCAATTGCGGAAAGTATCGATACCGGGCAACATAAACATTAACATGTGTACTTTTGAGTTGCTGTGTGTCACTGCGTTCATAATTATTTAGCTTCTGTTTTTATAATGCATTTTATATATATATATATATATATTTTTAATTACTATGAACAAGCGTTTTACCACCATCCTGCCTGATGTTAAGCAGCGATGTGGTCTACAATGGAGCACACTTGTTCAGTAAGTACCTATTCACCCGCGACTTGAAGACCTTCAAACTATATATATATATATATTCCGCCAAACAGTACCGAAGCGCATTGTACAACGTGTTAACGAATAAACATAGCAAACATGAAACTGTATATCAGGAGTACAGTGTAACGTTGCAGTTTTTTTTTTTTTTGTTGTTTCGTAAAATGGAACGTTTGGCTAAGAGTATCGATGATACGGGTCTGTTTTTTGTCAATAAAGTAAAGTGCCAACGTTAATCCCTTGAATATAGGTTGACCGGTGGAAAGGAGTGACGCCGGGAGTTGCTAGTTAATCAGCCCACTCACACGGTCCACTGCGCTGTCCGTCAGTGAGGGAGTCACCTAACCATAACTAGGACGAGTCCAGGTACACTTTAAGTTTTATATGTTTTTCAAAAGAAGCAGTAACCTTTTATTCCGACCCTGTGGTCCAGTGTATCGAATAGGTTTAATGAAATAAAGAGGCAACAACCATAGAAAATAGAAAAATAGAAAAAGTTTATTTCGTTAACTTAAAATTATTTACACATTTTCATGTTGGAAGCCTCCTTTTAAGCGTTAAGCCTGTTTCAGGTTGCTTCGCTCTTCCGTGATTTTATAAAATAAAAGTTAACAAAGATCACCATATAGGTGTTTCTTTTATTTTTCTTCTTTGAACAGGTTCCCCTGGGTCTCATGCCAATGTTGTAAAGGGAACTATGACAAGAGTCGCGAATACGCGAATGAAATCGCGGGGCGTCCACTAGTTGTATTATAAAAACTAGTAGGTTGGTAGGACACGACGAAAAAAACCCTTCTTGCTCAAAGCAGAAATGAATACATGAAGAGCTTTATCACATAAATCCAAACCCGTAGTAAAGGAAAAAAAATACAATGGTACACAGGGCGCTCCACGGCGAAAGGCACTCAGAAAGTTTCAAATATAACAAAAAAAAAAAACTTTTTCTGCAGGATATAAATGTAAAAAGTACTTTCTCCCACTTTTACGAAACATTTTACTAAAAGAATACTTTAAATATTTTAAAGTTAATTCATATTTCAAATTCATTCAACATTCATATCACATGACTGAACTGGAAATTGAAACCGTAGGTAAGTGAAAAAAATAAACAAATCCACCGATAAATCGGAAATAGAGAGGACACTCAGACCAAACACAACTAAACTTGGAAGCCGCGTAGCACCCTCAGTCTTTCTCTTTCTAAGCATTATGTATGGAAGATAGATGTACTTCTGGATCCAAACTGTCACATTTACTACCAAAATGACATATAATACAATGCTACGCCGTACCCGTCGTAAAGTTAATGCATTTTTTGACGGGGGGAAATCCCTTCGGATACCCCGACGTCTGCGGGGGAGACGACGGGGTTATGTGGTGTCGCCACTAAAACCCCCCGGTGACTTCTCCGCGTGAAAGAGCCGGTGCCCCCGGAACACCCTAGAGAGTACAACATCCAGGGGGGCACCGGCCGCGCAGGGCCCGCTGTGATGGTAAGCGGGCCCTCTATCCTGCGGGGAGGGGCTTGTGGCCCTCCCCGCGACTGCCTCGACTTGAGGCGACGACGGAGCCGACGGTGTCACGTGGCACCGTCGCCCTCGACGGGGTATCGGTGGTACTCGCGCGCAGGCCCCCGCCTTGCGCGCAACCGACCCCCAGTGCCCTTTTAGTTGCCTCTTACGACAGGCAAGGGAGAACCGCAGCCCTATTCTTACGCCTGGAACTGCAGGGCATAAAGTTAATGCACGGTGAGCTAATTCACCTAGGTGCATTAAATATACTTTTAGTAAACTTAAAACACCAGTTTCGGTTTTCATAAAACAAAAGATTTTTTTATATGACTTAAAGTATACTTTATTCACCTCTGTACTACCTACCCAAGTGGTTGTAGCGGACTATTTCTAGAAAATGTCCCACTGTTATGTTTATTATCATTCATTAGTTTTGATTGAACCTCACAAATAATTTTGTCATTGATTTCGAAACTATATCTTCGCTTTTTACTGGTTCTTTTGGAGTCAGCGTCTTCTTTTAAAGCTGCCACCAGCTCTAGGAGGTTCTTATTGATTTTTTTTATTTTCTTGATTAGAGTAATGTGGTAACTTTCAGCGAAGTTATTGGTTCGGTGTCGTTTTCCGAACCTTTGTTTACTGATCTCGCTATTTACCCAATATTTTTTTAAATATACGAGAAATGGTGCAAGAAGCTGACAGTCTTTAAATTCATTCTCATTGTATTGCCAATCTGCATCAATTAGGTCACGTGGCAATAAAGCTAAACTTCGACACAAAAAAACACACCGACGGAAAAAGGTTTTTAAGGTGAATAAAGTTTACTCAAAAGTTAATTTTATTCACCCAGGTGAATTAGGTGAATAAAGTTTTTTTTAAAGTAAATTTAATGCACCCAGGTGAATTAACTCACGTGCATTAAGTTTACGACGGGGGAAGATCGGAAGTCAAATATCTCTTGCTCTTTCACACACGCGTGTTTCATATTGTTGCCTCGTTTTATTCTAAACGTCACTTTTGGATTGCAAGCCTAGTTGTGTTTGGTGTGAGAAGGAGACCAACAATTTTAACATAATAGCAATTCAATGAAACTACAGTAACTGCAATCCTAGTGTTATCCGCATGTATGGGTCATATTATTGTTAAGTTTCATTAAAATCCATTTAGTACTTTTTGCGTGAAATATCCAACGATCTCTATGGTACTGTTACGTACGTGGGGGGTGGGTACCGATAGAAAAATGACACTGTTACGAAAATCAAGAATTACACTTTATTCCGGCACTGTAATTACACAAACTAATTACAATCGTTAAACTAAAACCGCTAATAACACTTTTACAATCACACAATCACTTGTTAACTCTCTTTAATTTTCACTCTTGATGTTCACTGTATCGCTGTTTAGTTGAAACTGTCTCGCCGACTCGATCGTCGCTCTTTATATACCAACGGTACACAATCCAGAGCATTCGAGTAGGTTCAGGTACATTCTCGAGTCGACTTCTAATAATAATAATTAAATACCTAACCGTCGCGACGGCCGGCTCGCGTGTTTATACCTACTCCAACAGTAGGTAAGTAGGTTTATACCTACTTGTGAGTCGCGCGCGGCGGCCGGCCTGTGTTTATACCTACACCCAACAGTAGGTAAGTAGGTTTATACCTACTTGTGGTGAGGTAAGGTAAGTACTTGTGTACTTGTGGCTTCCGAAATTTACCACACTTTTCTCGATCTTTCGAGATCCTTCTACTACATTCTGACGCATATAGGCACTGTGTAGTGGTTTGTATGCGTCGACTTGGATACTGAAATGTTCTTTAGGCCTCTCGAATGTTCGACGTACCTCTACGGCATTCTAGCCGTTGTTTCTCGACACCGGGGCGTAACAGTACTATACATAGATAGGGCAAACAAGGAATTACTAGTTGTGTTACGTAAGTGAGACCATGCGTTCATCTTCCATCAGTTAACTTGCAACATCAAGACGCCAAGCATGTCACAGACCACGTACTATCTAATATGTAGTGTTGCAACACATAGTGATTTGGCCGGATACCGGATATCCGGCCGCGTAGGTATGATTCTAATTGGCAGGAACATAGTTGTTAGAGCGCAAGTGTCGTCGGTTCAGAACCCGGTTTATCGGTCGTGGTCGGATATCCGTTGCAACTCTATAAATATATTATTTTTAACACAGTGAACTAGCGTTTGACGACCATCCTGCCTGATGTTAAGTAGATTTGAAATGTTTCCAAGTGTATACATGTTTTATTACTCAGTATTGGGGGGACAGAAGAGACTCTATTTCCTAATAAACTTATTTTTTAAACTTGATTTACATTAATAGTATGACATATGGCCTAAGTAGTTTGTGAACTTTGTTGTAAACAAGACTTGCTAAATGATTATTCGTTTTCTGACAGAAAGCATGATAACATGAATGTTTAGGCGGTCATCTTGGATTTAAAATTATCCTAAATATTTTTTTTGAAACGCGCACAGATCTTATAACTCAATATTGTTTACCGGGTATATAGGCGCGAATATAATTAAAGACAAGCTCGATCTTACCTTTGTTATTTTACTCGACGTTTCAACGCAGTTGCATGCGTGTGGTCACGAGTGGATTCGAGTGAAGGTAAGCTCGAGCTTGTCTTTGATTATATTCGCGCCTATATACCCGGTGAACAATATTGTGTTATCCTAAATATATTAAATTGTACAGTCATCTGAATTAGCCATGTGAACTGATTAGCAAGTCAATCCGTCAACAAGAAGTGGGATAAATTCAAGTTACTAAATTTGACACAAACGAAAAACGCCCCGGTCTAGCTAAATAAAACCGTTTGATAATAAAACCTTAATGGTTCCGATATAACCCTTGTAGACAAAGTAAGAAAGACAACTTATCGCATTGGCATTGCAGTTCCTATTACCCACAACTTGCAAACAACAATAAATAAAATATTAACAAAATCACACGTATGTGGCTGTTGGCGACTGGCTGATGAGCAGCCTCTTTAGTTTTAGACATTTACTTTTTATACGTCATTTATATTTTGATATCTCTTATTGTATTATTTGTGTGTCAAAGTCAGTTGTTATTGTACCTCGGCATGGGCCACATTTGTTATTTACTGAAAATATAATAAATGTTCATCCCATTCAAGCCGTGTTTCCATCATCACAGGGATCTTTCCGCCTACTAGATAGGTAAGTTATCGCTACATATTACATACCATACAGTCCACCACATTCCACTAGCTATCAGTGGCACTTAAATCAAGCAACAATTGTTCCGATAGTTATTTAATAATAAAAGCAGACTCTTCGTAGTTTCGACTGTTTATTTCAACACTATTCAGAAGAAACATGCAGAAAAGGCAGGGCGTGTTAGATATACCAAAGCTACGCCTCGGCACACCACTACGTTATGATTGATAACAACGTATTATTCTGCAAAGAAATGTATTGTTGTATAGTGTATGTATGTATTTGATTGATCATTATCTATTGTAGCTGAAAAAGCTCCAAGCTTTGCAATTGGCAAAGTGTATAAAATACAAAAAAGTAAAAATAAATCTACAAAGGAAAATGTCAATCTCTATCGCTTCATCGATTCTTATAAACTGCAAGGTACTGTATAAACTTAAAGACTCCCTTTGTAGCAAATGGAACAGAGACCAGTGTTTCGCAAAACTTAATTTGCAAAGAATATTTTATGTACGTAGTCGGGTGGCAAACCATAGCATTTTAAAGCACAGTGAAGTGGAAGAGATAATTTGAAAACATCTACATAAAATCTACATCAGAAAGTACCATTTAGTACAGTGAAAATAATACTGGGTCACCATTCCAGTTCTCCCGTCATGGGGGTCGTAAGAGGCGACCGAGGGAGCTCTCCAGAGAACGGGCAGAAGCGCTCTCTGTGTGGTAAACCACAACACCACTACGATCGCCAACTCGCCTGCCAAGCTTGGAAATTATTGTTATTTCACTCCAAATGGCGGAAATCATTAGGGGAGGCCCTTGTCCAGCAGTGGACGTTATGTGGCTAGTGGTGATGATCATAAAGTACAACTACTATAAAGTGCAACTACGATAAACAACGGGAACATTGTTTATCTTAAGTACTAATTCAGTTTATAATCTGACTTCCCACTTAGTGTTGTGTAGTCATCATCATCACCCACATGACACCCAATACTGGACGAGGGCCTGTTTTGTATAAATCTGTTCAATACTTTTCCGTGAAGGATTACTCATCCACTCTGCCCATGACGCTACCGAGTTATGCACCCTCCTGGTAGAGTTGTAAGGGTAAACATGTAGAGTCAGCATCCTCTACATCAGCACCTCTACATTGTAAGCGGATTTCCAGCGAAATCCTGTAGCAATAAGATTGAATTGTAACCATTAGAATAAGTTTTGAGATTCATTATACTAGGGCATGCGCTTCTGCTCACACGTATTTTCATTTAGTTTTAATATTAATTTTAAAATTAGTTTTTAAATTATTAATTCCACTACGGACGACTTAACTGGCGCTGCGGACAGGATATAGCTATAAGTTTAATGCTTGGACGAAGCAACAAAAACATAATCATCACAATACATTAATTAATGGTTTTCAGTGCGCGTGTTTCAGTTTGATAGTTTATAGCTACAAACATGAATGAGTATAACGTCTTTCCACCCTTAGGTTTAGTTGGTTAATGAATAGGCCGTCATTGTCGGTCAGATGGTTACCTAAGGTCTTATCAACGTGTGCGGTCGGTCGCCACCGAGCCTTAAGTGGTGGTTGAATATCCGGAGCGGCAGGATTACAACCGAGTTATGGCCGGATTATTTTTAATGAATCGACCTAGTGAATAGCCTCGATGCTCGCATTTTTGGAATGAAGGGGGCATGAATTTATTAATCTGGTCACACACGACGAGGACGAGTTCTCTATACTCTTTGGTTGAATATTATGCATCATAAGTTTCAGAGACATAAAATTTTGACAGTAAAATGTTTCTACAGTTCAATTCAATTAGATTAAACATCCTGGTATGTTAATCATTTAATACACGGATCAAGCGTGTTATTCTACGTTTGAATATGTTGGGCAGAGGTAACTTATATTACCCACATATCATCGTGGAATATCCATGTAGTAGGTGAGCCGATCTATAGGATGACCTCTTGATATTTTGTTTCCTTAACAGTTAAAATTTTATTCATAAAAAGATATACCTGCCTCCTTACTGTAACTGTTGCATTTCTCCTTTGTCAGCATATATACTTTCATATACTGCTTGTAAAAGGACTCTGATGACAATAGTCTGGTTGTTAAACGTTGTTGTGAATACAAACAACTTTTACTATCGCAACAATACGTGGACATGAAAAATAAATCGAAATTGTGACAATTCTAAGACCACTGCTCGATGTTCTTTTACATGCCTTTTACAATCCTTTCGAACACACACGTGACATAAATAAAACTTTTACTTACTACCTGAGTGGAATATACAGGAGCGTGTTAACTTACAACTGTTGCTGAAAGCTCGACGAAGGCTCGAGTAGGAATAAGTTTTACTGCAGGATATGATCCTAAGTAAAAGGGAAGATATTACGAAGAACAATTTGAGAGAGATGCGCATTTTTATTCTCATTGTCAGAGACAAACTGAGTTGTAAGTCCAACCATTACGACTCAGTTTATATCTGTATCTTTCATTAATTGAAGCCGTGAGCAAGGACCCAAAATCCCTAGATATGTTAACTATGTATTTTTCTCGTATCGTTTCGCCAGCCTTCTATTTCCACAAAATGGACTATTTCCTCCGAAGGGAACATAAAAATAATATAAAAGGGATCAGCTAAGTCTATGATGAATGAGCAAGGTCGTCGCTCGTACTGCGTTAGTCATTAATATTTATTATGCATTGTACGTACCTACTATATACATAACGTAATCGTTAAGTGTTTCCAGAATTACATAATTAACTTAATAGTAATACAAGTGGATCACCTAATGAGTAAAACATCATCAATAACTTTAAATAAAACCCTAAAATCTCCATGATATTGGAGAATCTCCAGACTATCATATTAATTTTCTTATTTTAACTGGCCTAGCGCTGGTTTTTCCACGTTTATTTTATAATAATTGTGTGAGTCAGAGGGATGTTTCTTGATTATATCAAGTCCGGTAAATCAAGAACAGTCACGGGTATGCGACCCCGGCCCCTCGAGCTATCGTCAGCACAAGCCTTGTCCTTCCGTGTTGCGATATCATCACCCTTATTGCTCCTCCCAACTCCACGTACTTCCTTTCCCCACAACCTGATCCTTCATCCCATTCCGCCAATCCTTGGTCTACCGCGCCTATGGATGCATGGCCAGGGGCGAGCCTGGTCGTAAGCGTGCCAACGTCCTGGATACCTGGCGACCTCCGGGCACTAATAAGCCTTGCCACATCACGCGGGGCTCTGATGTGGTCGAGCCTTTCTTTCCCCAGCTTTTCGTGGGACCAAAATGAACAGACTAGCTAATTTCATTTGTAGCGGCGCCGAGGCTCGCCACCCGTCTCGTCAGGTCTCTCGGAGAGGCGAAAAGTGGAGTGCGGAGGCTCGATTTGCCACGCTGAATGTTTGTGGAGGATGGGACAGTAAGATTGATGAAGTTTTCAAGGTGATGAATGATAAGAATATTGATTTAATGTGTGTGAATAAGACGAAGCGAAAGGGTATAGACAGTACCACGCATGGCACGTACTCTGCGTATTGGTCGGGAGTGCCGCATTGCCAGCGTGCATGCCAAGGCGTTGGTCTTGTCTTCTCAGAGCAAATGGCTGGTTGTTTGAAGAGCTACGAATGCGTGAACCCCAGACTCATATGGGCGAGACTCAAAGTTGGCATAAAGCACTTGTTCGTGTTGGGTGTATATGCACCGGACATGTCTAAGCCACTTAGATAACGCGAAGAGTTCTGGGAGAATGTCAGGGGTGTGCTGTCAGAATGTAAGAGAAATGAGTTGATCATAGCGCTAGGGGATTTTAATGGAAAGGTGGGTATACAGCGTGATTTGTATGAAAGTGTTCTGGGCTTGTTTGGTGATGAAAGAGTGAACGAGAACGGTGAGAGCCTTCTCGAGATATGTATGGAGTGGGACCTTGCGGTGACAAACACCATGTTTGATCACAGGAAGATCCACACGTATACTTGGCAGCGGGGTGTAGATAGAAGTATGATTGACTTTGTGATTGTAGATGGACGACTGAAGCAGCATGTGCTTGACACTAGGGTTTATCGTGGTGCTAATGTTGGGACCGATCATTATTTGGTTGTCATTTTTCCGGGATATTCCCACCCACTTTCCCACCACTGTGATTCCTGTTAGAGCCAGGATCTACAGCGGCATCCAGAATAGACCAGAGCTCAATCAGTGACGACTGGGCTAGATCCCGGGGGGGCTAGCCTTCTGTCTTGGATCCCACATAGTTATTAAACTAAAGACGGTATAGAAATAAGAAGAAAAAATACATATATGCGCTGCATTGCAATGCATACATATGATTTTTTTTGACTTCCCTAACCTAAATAGTGGGAGACAGCATTATTACAAACGAGGCACAAATTGCCTTTCGGGAGAGCACCACGGGTGAATGCGGAGGACTAAACCTAGCGGGGCTGACGTTCTATCCTACTGTTAAGGCCCTATCAGCTATTTATTATTTTTCCAATAATACTGTTCAGTAAATCGTCTAAAAGCGCGGTAGTTCCTCAAGTTTTTGGCAAGGTCCGGATAATATACGGGCCCAGATAAGTCTATCAGTCCATTTAACATTAAATTACGCTCTTCAGTCCAAAGCTCACATTCCCAGAGGATATGGTGGGCTGTTTGATCAACGTTATTGTTAATATTAGAACATTCGCAGTAAGGCGAAGGAACTAATGTCATTGAGTGAAGTTTTTGTTTTAAATTTCCATGTCCAGTTAAAAATTGGGCTACAAAATGATCTATTTCTATCCAAGTTTTTTGTAATCTATCTACTACTGAAGGAAAAAACTGATACAGAGTCTACCTTTGGTCGTCGAGTCCCATCGTTTTTGCCATTCCGAAATGATGTTATTTTGAACTAATTTAGGAGCTTTGAAAAGTTCTTTAATGTTACGCGTGTTTCTTTGTTGAACGAAGTCTGGTTTAGTGATTTCTTTGGAGCTGTAGAACAGAGATGCTCTACGTTGTATTTCAAGGTCAACGGGTAGCACCCCAGCCAGTACTGGTAAGGCGTCTGTGCTGACGGTTCTATAAGCCTTACAGAGGAAAATAAGTGCCAACCGTTGACTCTGAAGGAGTTTACGCCGAGCCTCCCAAATAAAGGTTCTATCAGCCCAAGCCGCGGCTCCGTAGGTAATGGTCCCTAAGTAAGTTGCGACATAAATTAATTTAAGATTACGAAATTTTATCCCCCACGTCGGGAGCGATATATTAGATATTGCCATGAAATTTGTTTTTGCTTTTTCACCGATTTGTTTAATATGTTCGAGGAAGCTAAAGTTTTTTTCTAATATAAGTCCTAAATAGCGTACAGTGTTCCGAGAACTAATTCTAATATTTTTAAATTTGACTGAGGGCGGGACCTTAAGGTTTCCCTTAAGTATGAGTTGAAAGGTCTTTGTTGGCGCGAAATTGAGTTTATTACGTTCTCCCCAGTCCGCGATTCTCTTTAAACTTATATCGGCTGCTGATTCTAGTTGACGGCGCGTGTTACCTTGTATTAAGAGCAAACCATCATCCGCGTATCCGGTCAGAGAACACCCAGGTGGTAACGGTGTCTCCAGGAAGTCATCAAACCCGATATTCCACATATAAGGCGAGATGACAGAACCCTGCGGACATCCATGTGTAAGCGCTTTTTGACAATAGTTGCTTCCGAATTTTATTTTAGTAGACCCATGTTCAAAGTACGAAATTAAAAGTGAATATAATTATATTTTTGTAACAGCCCCGGTTTTTTAATTTGATTAACAATATTGGCCACCATAAATTGTCGAACGCGCCTGCGATATCGAGAAAAATACCTAAAACGTATTTTGAGTTACTTTGTTCTACTTGACGTCTCACCGAAATTGCCGCGTCGATCGTCGATTTACCCTCAGTGAAGCCAAACTGCTGTTCATGGTTTGGTTGTCAGCCGAATTAGTGGTTTGTTCCGGGGTTGGCATCATCGGGCTCCTGTTGTCAACACAGGCTTGCAAAGAATAAAAGTTGATCAACTCCGGAAGGATGACGTGAAAGAGAAGTATGAATCAATGCTAAAAGAAAAACTCAGTATAGTGAATGAAGAAATAAGAGAAGATGAGATAGATAATGTATGGAATGTTTTTAAAAATGGTATGGTTGAGATAGCCACTAAGGTATGCGGGGTGCGAAAGAGGAAGAATGTCTCCAGAGACTGTGAGCTCTGGTGGGATGAGGAAGGTAAGCAAGGGTGTGAAAGAAAAGAAAAAGGCATGGATGGATGTGTTGGCCATGAGCGCCAACACCCAAGCAACTAATGTGGATGAAAGTGAAAGGAAAATGTCTCAATATAAGTGCTTAAAGAAGAGAGAGAAAGAACTGATAGTACGTAAAAAGATTGAGTTAAAAGAGCGGAATGAAAAGAGGTTCTCTGACAACTTCCAAAATAATATTCTGCTATTTTGGAAACTAGTCCGGTCAGCCAGAAGTAAGTCAGAGAATCATAGCATGAAAGCAATTAGAGATAAGGGTGGAAAAAAATTGAATGATGAAAATATGGTTGTAAGAAGATGGAAGGAATACTTTGAAAATTTGTTTGAATGTAGCACCGCGTCGACTTTGGTTGATGCAGTTAATATGGATGGCGAAGAGAATAAAAGTGAGATACATATGAATAAAATTTTCAAGGCTATGAAAGGAATGAAAAATGGAAAAGCGGCTGGGTATGATAGGATTTCGCTGGAGATGCTGAGGGCTGGTGGTGCGGTGGTGGCGACCCTGCTGTACCTTATTTTTAATGCATGTTGGCGATACGGCCGAGTACCAAGTGATTGGTGCAAAGCCGTAACCGTTCCACTGTATAAGGGTAAGGGTTCACAGCAGGATTGCAAACATTACCGAGGAATCAGCCTTCTTAGTATCGTGGGCAAAATGTATGCAAAAGTGTTGATCGAAAGGGTAATACGTGAGACTGATGAAAAAATCTGGGATGTACAAGCTGGTTTTAGGAAGGGAATGGGATGCACCGACCGAGTCTTCTCTTTGCGCCAGGTGACGGAGAAGTTTTTGGCTAAAAAACCAAAAGGTTTTCTGCGCTTTCATGGACTTAGAGAAGGCTTATGATCGGGTACCCAGGAATGAGTTGTGGACCTTGCTGCTGTCCCGGTTCAGGTTGGACAGAACCTTGGTACGGGCTTTGAAATCACTTTATGATGATTCCAGTGCCTGTGCCAAACGGGACCTAATCAGACTGGTTTGGCATCCATAGAGGTGTCAGACAGGGATGCGTAGCGTCTCCGTGGCTGTTCAATCTGTTCATGGACAGTTGTTCGGAAGATCTGAAAGGTCGTGATTGGGGTCTAGATATGGGTGGTTTAATCATCAAATGCCTTTTATATGCTGATGATCAAGTTCTTCTTGCACCGTCGGCGTATGAATTGCAGCAGATGATTAATTTTATGAATGAGTCATTGAAAAGGAAAGGAATGAAAGTGAATGCTAGTAAGACCAAAGTAATGGTAGTCGAAAATAATGAAAGGACAGTTTGTGAGTGCATGTTGACGGTGAGAAAGTTGAACAAGTGGATGAGTTTGTATATTTGGGATCTCTATTTACAAGTGATGGAAAGTTTGACAAAGATATTGAAAGAAGAGTGAGTGCGGGTAATAAGATTAACGGTGCCCTTCGCAGTGTTATGGAGAGCCAATTCATGTCGAAAAGGGCAAGATTGGCTGTCCATGACGCTGTACTGGCACCTACCTTAATGTACGGGAGTGAAAGTTGGGTATGGCAGAAGAAGCATAAAAGTAAAGTCAATGCCGTAGAAATGCAGTCATTGCGGAGCATGAAAGGTGTGACATTGAATGACAGGATAAGGAATAGTGTGATAAGGGAAAGTTGCGGTTTGAAGGAGGACGTAGTGACCAAGATTGAAAAGGGCATGCTTCGGTGGTTTGGGCATATGGAGAGAATGGATGAAAGTCGATTGACGAAAGAAATTTATATGGGTGATGTATTGGGCCGGGTGAGTAGAGGTCGCCCCAGAAGGACATATACAGACCAGATTGGTGATGTCCTGGCCGAAGGTGGCGTGAGAAGTACTCAAACCGGAGGTCATGTATGAAAAGATGTATGAATGTAGATGAAGCGAAAGGGGTATGTCAGGATCGTGACAAATGGAGATCTGTAGCCTCTGCCTACCCCTCTGGGAGACAGGCGTGAAGTGTATGTATGTATGTATTTTATAATAATTATATTTTTTATATTACATAAATTATATTTTTAATAATGGTGATTTCCACGCAGATAAACAGTTCATAAACATACCTACATACATAATAATACTTCTTATCAAATAATCTTCCTACCTTCTAGGTGGGTTAACGGAGACTACAGATCTCCATTTGACGATTTCTTCTCAACCACAGTCATCACATGATCACACGATCTCCGATCTAAAGTACTTGCCACGTCACCACCCGTCAGTATATTAACAATCTGGGCCCTAAGTCTTCTACACTCTGGTAGTTGCATCGCTCTGGCATTATAGCGGTAAACGATGTGAATTGATGAAATAATTGTATCCTTATCAGCGAACGCGTGGGTGCAGGAATCTAAACAGGGAGCTGTCGAACAAGAGACAGTGATAAAGAACAGGTGGATACTATTTTACGTCAAGCAGTAAGTGTACTTGACTAAACAAGTTTCATGAAACTAAACTATTGGTGATTCGTTTGCTTCATGTAAAATGAGAACTGTCACTGTGAAGTTGTGATATTACGAGGACTTAGAATTGATTTTTTTGTTGTTTGTATTACCGGACTTCATGAAAATAATTTCCTGCAGAAGGATTCTTTCGCTCTTATATTCATGGAACTTATTGTTTTATACAAGTAACACTTGTGCTACTGATATTCTGATAGTACCTTGAGAATAGTGAGTGAAGTAGCGGAATTTGTCGTTGACGTAAGTAACGTCAGAGACGACCGCGGTAAGATTCTAGTGATAAGTTAGCACGTTTAACAATATTTAATATTACATATTATATTTTACTGACTTCGAAAAACCAAGGAGGTCCTCAATTCGCTAATAGGTATATTTCTTTTTTATGTTTGTTACTTGAAAACTTTGGACGGCGTGAACAGATTTGAACGATTCTTTTTTTGTTTGAAAGCTGGCGCGTCCCATTTCTCCCATTTCCATTGAGTTCAGTTCCAACAATGGCATCCATGAGAAAACAAACCACAAATCTTTCAAATTTTTCTCGTTGAAGTCGGTTTTTTTCTGGTGAGTGATGTATTAAAATATTCATACATATTCTTTATTAACACCGTAGTTTTTGAAAAAAGCCTTTTGAAAGCGGGTTTGTTCGCTGACAAAGATACATGAATATCTGTGACGATTCAAATGTAGAGCAAGTATTAATCGAATAGCTACACCAATTCACTATGGAGTTTACTTAGAACGGTGTGCATATAATAAAATCAATCAAGTTTGATATTAATTTAATCAAATAAAGGGTATAGTATGTTCCCACTTGCTCAACACATACTTTGATAAATGTCTACTGAAATTATTTGGACATTTCAATAACAAACTTCAATTGAGTTCAAAATCCATCAGAAACATGCATTCCTCTTATTAAGGGTTAAGCAATTTGGTGGACAAAAACTGTAGCTCTCTCTAGATGTACATTGGTTCCCCTCGAGCTGGTTTCGCGATCCTGCAACTAAGCCTACCTACTCGCCACAACAAGGTGAACCGAGTGAAACGAAGTAGATGGGCCAGTTTAAACTTTACACTCACTGTAAAGATCAGGAGGCCTACCATCACCTTTTACAAAACGACTCAAATCCCAGTCAGTTCAATATAGGTTCCTAAACTGAATCGCATTTTTTCGTACCATCACGTCGTCGTTTTCACTGAATAGCGTTTGAGCGTAGAAAAAAAAAATGAATAATTTTTGTCTCTGATCCGCTCGCCTCTTATCGAACAAAGATCTACTCTGTGTTCAGAATTAATTATATCAAGATTTCGGAGTTTACCGGTTTTTTAATTTATGAAATTATAGCATAGGTATTAATACTTTTTATGTTGATATTTTTGTTTCTACTAAGCTTATTATCAATACTTTTACATAATTCTAATAATATTTTCTGTGTTTTACTTTACTTTTATAAACATAAATAAACACTTTCTTTAAATACTTGAACGCAGTCTTCTTGAAGTTGCAGTGTATGAATTGTTTTGTTTGTTCAGCGGTCTTTAAGAAAAGTTTGTAATCGTATTTTTAATGAATTTCGAATGATATAAATAGAAGTTATCATTTCTTATTATTATTTTTTTTTTTAATCACTATGAACAAGCGTTTGACCACCATTCTACCTGATGTTAAGCAGCGATGTGGTCTACGATGGAGCACACTTGTTCAGCAGGTACCTATTCACCCGCGACTTGAAGACCTTATTATTATTATTATGGCGTAAGGATATAAAAGTGTTGTGCAATATGTGAATTCATGATTATTGTGCAATGTGTTGTTGTCTGAATCCTGTAAGATTCGAATAAGTATCGAATAACACTCAGCATTCCATGTTTCAAGTGCTTTGTTTATTCAAAACAGAAAGACGCGCCAGCGTAGAGTGAGCTATGGGCACTGAAACTTCACTAGAAGGACTTTGGGAAGTTCTTCGTCGACATAGATCTCTTGGAGTTGTTGTTAAATAAATTTGAGCATCCTATTTCAAAATCAAGTATATTGTACATAGATATAACAATTTGCTAGGAGGAATATTAGTACCTGATTATATTATTAAATATAATTTACTTTTCTTCACTATCCCATATTTTCTTATTATATAAACAAGTGACCATGGATTGATTACAAATCAAAACTGAAATACTATGTTGTTGACCTGAAATTTGAGCTTGATGACTATGGGCTGAGATTTCTGAGACGAAGGCAATAAGTCTCTTGAGGAACTGAAGCAGGAGTTCAAAGTTTTTGTAAAAGAAATGTTGTCCAGTTGAAATAAATATTTATTTATTGAGATACTAGCTGTCCCGGCAAACATTTGTTTTGCCGTAATTAGTTACCCCGTGTATTGGAAGAAATACAACTGGTAGAAGTTTAAAAAATAGATAGTAGCCGATTCTCAGACCTACTGAATACGCATATAAAATTTGGTAAAAATCGGTCAAGCCGTTTCGGAGGAGTATGGCAACGAAAACTGTGACACGAGAATTTTATATATTAGATATTTGACGAATAAAATAAAATAACTAACTTGGCCTACCCCTCTGGGAGACAGGCGTGAAGTGTATGTATGTATGTATAAAATAACTAAACTTACAATGATTAAGAAAAAATATCAAATCAAGTACCTGCATAAAATAAAATTTTACAAAATAATAAAATGTTATTAAACAAATATAAAAATAATGTACCTAAGTATAAAAAATAATCATAATTTCAGGTTGCCCTCATCTATACTTATAATAAATCTGTAGAGAGGTCAATTCTGTACATGAAATATATTTTCAAAACAACTATCAGGGGATGAATAGTGATCGATACTGATGCCAAAAATGGAATCAGTAAATTTTTTGTCTGTCTGTCTTTCTGTCTATCTGTCTGTCTGTCTGTCTGTCTGTCTCTGTATGTTCCTTATAGAAACAAAAACTATTCGACGAATTTTAACGAAACTTGGTACAATTATTATTCATACTCCTGGGCAGGTTATAGGATACTTTTCATCACGCTACAATCAATAGGAGCAGAGAAGTGAAGGGAAATTTAGGGAAAACGGGAGAAGTTACTCCATTTTTTAAGCTTCCGTCGCGTGTGCAGCCTTAATGGTTAAAGTTACATAGAAATCATGTATAACGGAAATATTCTGTATAAAATTGTCAAAAATATATCCCGCAACAGCATACATCTATCTGTTATGGTTGACACACTAACACGTGTAACTCCTGATAGCTTAGCAGTTCAGAGCATTCTGATTATATTTGTTTACTCTTACGTTATTTAATACTCTCACTCATCCCTAATTTAAAAAAGTTTACATTATTACCTATTCAATAAAAAAAAGAATCTTAGAAATCGGTATAGAAACACCAAACTTACACATGAAATAAGCCATCGCGCCGCGCGTCGTCGCATGGCTATGTGCGCGACGGTGGCGACGCGTAGCGTTTACAACATTTACGGAAGCTGTCAAATAATAACAATGTAAACATTGTTCGTTTTCTTTGCAAATATAAATAAAACCAAATATTTAAAAAGTATTATATTATATAAGTGAAATTTATTCAATAGTTTGCAAAATTAATATAATAATAAAAACCGGGTTTGAAACTATTACACATAATATTAGTTTCCAACCACAAACTGAGATAAAATGCAATAAATTAGTATTAGCCGAGCATGTAAGAACGCAACACGTTAAAAAGTTAACAACGCAACAACAGTCATGGCCCATTTCTTTGCTTTGATTTTGTACTGCAAACAACACTTGACAGCTGATCATCCGCATTTGTTTCCAATTTCTTCCGTGTTGTGCGCTGCGGTCGTTATCTCTCTGCCACTACTCGCTTTGCACATAGCCAATAAGGATATTATTTTTGTGTAACGGTTGTCGCGCTCGACACGGGTTACGCTCGCGGCGGCGGCGGCGGTAGGGTATGAAAAGGCGGGAGGTCCAGCCAGAGCGAGCTTCATTCAATATTTGGCTGTTGATGCGTTCAGAGAGTTCGACTTTATTGACAGATGTCAGACAATAATTTAGTCTTTAAATAGTTTACTTGAATTTCTTTTGTTGTTGTTTTTTATTTTGTAAAATAGGTATTAGTTATTTTGGTGTTAAAATATTCGTTCAAATTAAAAATTGCTAAGCGTAGGTTCTTTTATTAATTAAAGTAGTAAGGTATTTATTTTTAAGTGAAGTAGGTATTTTGAATTTCTTTTGTTGTTATTTTGTAAAATAGATATTTTGGTAGTGTTTCAATATTCATTCAAATTAAAAATGATTAAGCGTAGGTACATTTATTAATTATAGTACTTATAGGTATTTATTTTTAAGTGAAGTAGGTATAGGTAGATAGCACAGAAAAAATTTGTACTTAGGTAGTTTGAGAGCTGGGAAAGGACATAGGCTACGTTTCATTCTTAAATAATAAATACTTTTAGAAATACAACGACCAACTTAAGTTGACCTATCTTCGATATCATAGTCTATATTTAATAGGGATCGGCTTACGCTGGTAGTGGATCTGGTGCGTAGTGCGTATGAAATTCTAAATTCTGAGCAAAATAGGAATTTCACGCGGATGAAGTCGCGGGCAAAAGCTAGTCTCCCATAAATGCTCATTGCGACTCCTTTGCCAAACCAAGCCATACTTAGTTCTGGATTTTTGTTGCCGCTACCAACACACAAATCCAGTGTTTGTCATCTCTCGCACTGTGGTTGTTTTTATAACAGCACAGGAAGGTTTGCCCTGTTGCAAATGTTGTGTAAAACTATACAAGAATTAACAATAGATGCAGTCACTTCTGGAGCATTATGGCCTGACACCTGGGGACAAAAAACAACACTTAGTTCAAAATAAATACATATAAGACTTACTAAATACAAGATTGGCTTTAAGTATAGTTTTGTAAATGTAGCCTATAGGCTATTTTCTAATTATAGTTCTTTATAAGTACTTTAATGTTTTATTGACTGAGTCAATAAAACAGCCTGTAGCAACAGATACATTCCAAGCCCTCTAGATGAAAGGGATTGATCCTTTTCACTCAGTGCAAGCCGCCGCTGGTGCCGTCTATGCAAAGATACTGTTTAATCGTGGAAAATTTCCAGCTCGATGTGTATATAGGAAAAATAGTTTGTTTATAACCCAGAGTTAAGTACCGGCCTCAAGTAGATATAAATTTATTCACACAGCATTTTTAAGTTGAGTAAATCATAAAAATAGATAGGCGGAAAATAATAACGTGACATACCACTAACACAAAAGCGATTCAGTTTCGTCCGTCGCAGAGTAACTTTATTTGAATCGCAATATTTGACACATAAGCGATTCAGTTTAGGTTCAAGTGGCACGTCATGGTACGAAAAAGAACGAATGTAACGCTCACTGAACCGCGTTTGAAACTGAATCGCTAAGAAAAGTTGAGCGTATATTGAGCCGCTATAAGCACGTGATGGTATGAAATTTGCGATTCAGTTCAGTTTAGGTCGTCAAATGAATCGCTTAGGTCGGTGATGGTAGGCCTCCAGGACGACCCAACTAGGCCCCAGACGGTCTCTGCAGGACATCGTCAAGGACACCGATATACCCAAAAAAAAAAAGAATATGTAAATCTATACTATCTATACTAATATTATAAAGCTGAAGAGTTTGTTTGTTTGTACGCGCTAATCTCAGGAACTACTGGTTCGAATTGAAAGATTATTTTTGTGTTGAATAGATCATTTATAGAGAAAGGCTATATAACATCACGCTGCAACTATTAGGAGCGAAGAAATAATGGAAAATGTGAAGAAACGGGGAAAATTATTCTTCCTTGAGGGCTTCCGTTGCGTGCGCTGCGAAAACGGTTCAAGATACCAAAAATATATGTATGAAAGAATTATTCCTCTTAAAATGATCTAAAAAAATGTCCGCGATAAAGTATGGCTATCTTTTGAGATTAACTCACTAGAACCATTTTTATGGTAATCAAATTTGGTCAAAATTAATGCATTTTTTTGTAAGAGTTGTATCAAAGTAATAATATAAATTTTTATCCAAATAAATGTGTTATTCATTAAGAGTATATAATTGTTTACAAAATTGTCTGTGGCATCACTTAATTTCAATGAACATCTTAGAAGATATTACAATTTTAAAATAACACCGATATAAAATTCTCCCGCGCCGTATGATGTGCAAAACATGACGCTGCAAGGAGAGGCGTGGCTTGCGAGCGACGCGGAGAGGTTTCGGAACGGTTGTATGCAGCGTTATTTGTTTTTGTGATATAATATCGTCGTGTAATAATACTTTTGAAATACTATATCATTTTGTTTTAAGGACAAAATATTATTTCACTATTAGAATGCTGCATTATTCAGAAGTAACATAGGCTATATAATATCACGCTAAGTCCTATAGTTGTGGAGCAGTAACCGAAAATGTTCCATAACGGGGGAAAAGTGTCGTTTCTGAGGCCTTCCGTGGCGTGCGCTGAGCATATAGTTAAAGTTATACAAAAATGCTCTATGGATGAATTGTTCATCTTGTAGAGTTTTATACTTATGTTATGTATTAGTTGTCACATTGACTTTGTCTAGTTTTTTCACTTGGTAAATAAATGGAGGAACGAGAAGACGTGTTTTATATTTGGGCGTAACAAACGCTTCCACTGCGCTAAATGGCAGAGAAAGAGAATTTACCGCGACTACAGCGGGATACAACTTTTGGGAATTGGAAATATAGATTGAAGATGTTGTTAGACGAACGACAACTTTTGGATGTTTTGTTAAAATTAGAGCATGAGGGAGAATTATCGAAGAAAGAGCGTGAAGCAAGGGCGGAGGAAAGAAGTAGGCGAGATGCAAAAGCAAAAGGTTTGATAGTGCAATGTTTAGCCGACCAATACTTGGAAATCGTAAAAAAGTGCAGCTCAGCGGCGGAGATGATGGAACAGTTGGAAAAGGTATTCGAAAGAAAGAGTGTATTCAATAAATTACATCTAAAACGGAAGCTCATAGGGATAAAATTTAGTTATGAAGAGAAACTGCAAGACTTTTTCATGAGGTTTGACAGCCTCATAAGCGAATTACAAGCAGCTGGGTGTGAGGTGTCAGCAATAGACAGAATCTGCCATATGTTGTCGGCAATGCCATCTCAGTATGAGAGTGTTATTACAAGCATTGAGATCATGACCACAGAAAAGGGCATTGATAAAGAATTTGTGAAAGCGAGGCTTTTAGACGCTGAGATAAAAGTCCATGGATGTGACCAGGGTGAGCAAGCGTCAGCCTTCATAACATGTTTCAGTTGTGGTAAAACTGGACGACACCTAGCCCGTGAGTGCAGAACGAGAGCTGAATATGGACGCAGGGACCTAAGAGGAGGAAAATACAACCTAGGAAGAGGAAGATATCCGACACGGGGAACGGGCCAATACTCTGAACAAGCCAATGTCGTTATGGATTTAGGCAGTGAAAATGAACTTGCATTTATAACTGGCGAAAACATTTTGGTGGTGGACGGAGAAAATCACGTGATTAAATTTGTGGTGGATTCGGTTGCAACTCAGCATTTGGTGCAAGCAAAATTTGAAAAGTATATGATAAACATTGAAAATTTAGAAAGCGTATGCAAAATATTCGTAGCCAATGGACAGTACCTATCAGCTTATAAAAGGGGTATACTTGAAGTGGAAGCAAATGGTATCAACATATCTATTGAAGCAATAGTCGTTGACAGCTTGAGTCATAATCTACTATCAGTAAAAAAATTAATCGACAAAGGTCATCTGGTTAGTTTCCATAACAACGGTGTGTCAATCTCTAAAAATAACAAAAATGTCATAGGCGTAATGTTTGGGAAGTTGTATGGAATAAATTTTCAGGTGCGAAATTATGAAAGATGTTTAACTACTACGAAAAGTGAGAATTTGTGGCACAGGCGACTTTGTCATGCCAACAGGAAACACTTAGGAATTTTAGGGTTTCGATCTTCTAGCAAAGTGTGTGGGCCGTGTGTCGAGGGCAAGTCGACACGTAAACCGTTTTTACCTACACAGAGGCTTAGATCCAGATATATCGGCGAACTACTCCACACAGATCTATCCGGGCCGGTAAGTACACCTGCGATAAATGGAGAAGTTTACTTTCAAACCATCATTGACGACTTTTCTCATTTCTGTGTAGTGTATCTACTAAAAAGAAAATGTGAAGCTGCGGGAAATATCGTCAGTTATGTCCAAAGAATAGAAACTCAAACTGGGAACACCGTCAGGAAAATACGATGCGACAATGGAGGTGAGTTCAAAAACAAAATTATTTTCGATTTCAGTAGGGATAAAGGCATAATCATGCAGTATACTCAGCCGTACTCTCCACAGTCCAACGGGGTTGCTGAAAGAATGAATAGGACGATATATAATAAAGCTAGGACTCTCATGTTAGAACCCGGTTTACCAAAATATCTGTGGGGTGAAGCGGTGCAGTGTGCCGCATATCAAATAAATAGATGTCCCTCCTCGGCTATTCATAACAAGGTTCCGGCAGAAATATGGTTTGGGAAAGTCACATTACGGAATATGAGAGTGTTTGGATGCAGAGCGTGGGCCGCTACAGTACCGAAGGAAGGAAAATTTGACAGAAGAGATGAGGCTAGTGGGGTACAATGTGAATGGATACCGATTGTGGGATTTTGAAAACAGAAAGATAGTAGGTTCGAGAGATGTGACGTTTGATGAAAGTGATTTCAAATATACGGAGGTGTGCAATGATAATGATGATACGAACGGGAGTGTGGTTTGTGGACGAATAGAAGATGAAGAGCCTAATCGTGATGAGGAAGTGGAATGTGATGATGACAGGTTTGAAGATTGTGAGCAGGAGAATGAAGAGAATGAGAATACTAATGAAGGGGAAAACAGTGAAGGAGTTGTGAGAACAAGGAGTGGGAGATTGGTAAAACCACCAAACTACTATGGCATTGACCCAGAACAAAGCAATCTTATATATTGCCTGTGTAGTGGAGATCCACTGAACTATGAAGAGGCAGTGAAAGATGTTGGTTGGAAAGAAGCGATTCAGAAAGAGTTAGATTCTCATGCGCAATTAGGAACTTGGGAATTTACGGACAGCGAGTTAATGGGTATAAATTGTAAAGCGATTGATACGAAATGGATATTTAGGACAAAGCAGGATGGAACGAAGAAAGCAAGGCTGGTTGCTAAAGGCTTCCAACAGAGGGACACGAATGATTACTACTCGCCAGTAGCGCGGATGTCCACAGTAAGGACTATGTTGAGTCACGCTGTACAGCAAGGGCTGTCCGTGAAACAACTTGATGTACCAACGGCATTTTTGAATGGGTAGTTGAAAGAAGATGTATACATCAAATGCCCGAAAGGAGTGGAATGTGAGGGGAAAATTCTTAAGCTTCGTAAGTCATTGTATGGACTTAAACAGGCGCCATTTTGCTGGAATCAGAGGTTTCATGAATTTATCATCGGGAATGGTTTCGAACAATCAAAATTTGACATGTGCTTGTATAAGAGTCCAGACAGCTGGTTACTCATATTTGTGGATGATATCTTATTGCTAGGGAACTTGGATATTCTGTCGAAATTGAAAGAAGAATTCAAAATGAAGGATTTAGGGGAGGTGAAGGATTATTTGGGCATAGAATGTGAAAAGGAGGGAAATAAAATTATACTTAGACAGACAAAAATGATCAATAAAATATTAGAAAGATTTGGCATGGAAGAAAGTAAGCCAGTAAGCACACCAATGGAACCAAAGTTTAACGCAGGTCAAGAAAAAATTATCGATGTTCCTTATAAAGAGTTAGTGGGCAGCTTATTGTTTATTTCGATGAACACTCGTCCAGATATAACTTTTTCAGTAGCATATCTGAGCAGATTTCTCGATAAACCCACAGAGACGCTGTGGAAAGCAGGAAAACGTATACTTCGCTACCTAAGTGGGACGAGAAATAAAGGGTTAGTATACACATCAGGAGGAAACACTGATCTGGTCGCGTATTCTGATGCAGATTGGGCAGCAGACTCTACAGATAGGAAAAGTACGAGCGGGTGTGCGGTGTTTCACGGTAACAACCTCATTCATTGGTCTTCGCGAAAACAGTCTGCAGTCGCACTCTCCACTGCGGAGGCGGAATATGTGGCGGCAGCCGGAGCAGTGTGCGACTCGATGTATCTGAAAGGTATCGTATTCGACTTGTCCCGACATGAGGTCACACCCCGATTCCTTATCGACAATCAAAGCGCAATCAGACTCATTAAAATTAATGAAAATAGTAGAAGATCCAAACACATTGACATCAAAGTACATTTCATTAGGGATATATATAATAAGGGACTTATTTCTGTACACTATGTTCCGACGGACGAAAATATTTCTGACATCTTTACCAAAGCCTTACCAAAATTAAAACATAATTATTTTTCAAATAAACTGAATATAAAATGAAGTTAGGTTATTGTATATATATATTGTATATTTGTTTACCAATTTTATACTAAAAAGGGTTTGTATTATAAAATTGAGGGGGCGTGTAGAGGTTTATACTTATGTTATGTATTAGTTGTCACATTGACTTTGTCTAGTTTTTTCACTTGGTAAATAAATGGAGGAACGAGAAGACGTGTTTTATATTTGGGCGTAACACATCTTAACATTATCTTTAAAAAAGTCTACCTTATATAGTTTACCCATAACAATCGTTTTAATGATTTAGATGTTTGCTCCAAAGTAATGTCATTTTGGCGACGGGATTTCGAAGTAAATGGTTTAATCCTTATAAAAGTTTGCTCTAGATAACTTTTGAATTGTTCAATCGGTTACCTTTAGACTATTCATTCATCCAAAAGATACCTATTAGGTAAATGCTTACCTACTATTTCAAAAATACATAAAAAAGGCGCGGGGCGGAGCGCGGCGTAAAGTGACTAGCCAGCCGGGCAACGCAGCGGTGCGGGGGAGGGGAGGTCAGATCAGTGAGATAGGTAGCCGCGCGGCTCATTCGCGCGGTCGGCTCCCTACGCAGCAGACGTATTACGTTACGTGTTACGGATCTTAAACATTTTGTAGACTATTTAACTTGCATTTTTTGTTCGAGTAAAAAAGTTATTTTCAGAACTAATTATAAATTGTTCATTGAGGCTTTACTGCTATAATATCCTAAATTCTATTCTTACTTATACCCTTATTTTCTGTAGTAAGTATTTATCCTAAATTCTATTCTTATTCTCTATATATTTTTCTATAGAAATAAAAATATCCTAATTTCTATTCTTATTTTTATGGCCTAGCATTAGATGGAATATGAGAAGGCCTTTGACTCGGTTGAGATCTGGTCCGTTCTGGAGTCTCTGCAGCGTTGCCAAGTTGACTGGCGATACATCCAAGTGATAAGATTCCTATACGAGGCTGCCACCATGTCTATCCAAGTACAAAATCAGCAGACAAGTCCCATACCATTTCATCGAGGAGTGAGACAAGGGGATGTTCACACATCTCTCACACGAGATTTTCAGACGTCATCTTCATCATGGCAAAGGTCATGTGCAATGAACATGTTCTAGCGGAAACGACTTCAGTACACAGTACCTTTTCCGATGTTGTTCAAAAATATGTGTATCTTGGGCAGACAAACTGCAGTCTCTATAGGTAGACATTGCAGTTTGTCCGTTAGAAACAACATCGAGGACAGGGTAAACAGAAGAATTCAGCTGGGTTGACGTCGAGTCTTAGCATCAGCGATCCCACAGTGCCTGAAGACAAAAGTCTTCAATCAGTGCGTCCTACCTGTACTGACATATGCAGCTGAGACGTGAACACGGCTATGCTCGGCGTTTCTCTGAAAGATCGTAATAGTAATGAAATGGTACGACAGAGAACCAAAGTCATCGACATAGCACATCGATTTAGCAAGCTGAAGTGGCAGTGGGCCGGCCATAGAACCGATGACCATTGGGGCAAACGAGTTCTAGAGTGGAGACCACGTCTCGGCAAACGCAGTGTAGGACGCCCTCAGGCAAGGTGGACTGATGATATGTGCTGCATGCATGACCGAGGATATGGCAGAAGCTTGATGCGAGAAGCCGAACACAGATCGCAGTGGCGTGCAATTGGAGAGGCCTATGTCTAGCAGTGGACAAATATGGGCTGGTGATGACGATGATGATAATGTCGTAATCATTGCAAATAAAGTTCATGTTGGAGATCATAGAGGACTATATAATGCTCCTACCAAGCAAGCAAGCACGTTGCAGATAGATGTAGATGTAATTTGCAATTATTATTACCATAAATAAATCCCAGAGTCAAAGTTTCAATGTTGCGGGTTTACATTTCAGCGTTGAGTGTTTTTCACTTGCCAATTTTATTACGTCGCTCTTTCAAATCTCTCATTTCAAAATAAAAACGTTTGTATTGTCTAATGACAAAAAAACCTGTGATCGTTGTCTATAAATAAATTTGGTATTATATCGCCATTTCACTCGTGCGAAGCCGGGGCGGGCCGCTAGTACGTTATAAGTAATTTTCTCTTAAACTTCATATAAAAGGACCCCGTCTAAGAAACGTTGTTTGGCTCCAATATCAATAACTTTTACTTTGGCGACAACGCGGGGAAATGAAAATTTTCTTCTCTATACAAAATAGATTCTTTTTTAAATCTTTTGCTTCTTCTCCCATCTTCTGGTAACTGGTCACAGTGTAATGAGGTAACTAAATAAACGATAGAAAAAATCATCTCCAAGTACAAGTCATCGAACTTCGATCTAGCTGTCAAAAAAAGTTTCAAACACAAAACTATGACTACCCTCATCTAAAATGACATAGCGGTCGCCGCATCATAGCTGCCGCTGACCAACCTGATAGCAAATCAACCATTACAGTTTATTGACTTAAGAAAGTATTTGTGTATGTACAGAATACGATTTTCTTTTGCGATCTGCCTAATATGCGATGCTATACGGTCGTATGGTAAAACGATTGATGTCCAAAAAATCGATCCCTATATTATCGTCTTTCTTCGAATATTTAGTCTAAGTTCAATTTCAGTTCAGCGTCGACAAAGTAATTAACTACTTAGTTAAGGTACGTATCCAGGCGCACCAAGATTATGCAATGCAATGGTACCATATTAAGGAATCGACACATAGTGACGTGTACTATTTTGACAGGAGAAGCTAAGGGAGAAAAGGTGTCTATAGCACGTATTCCTATTATACCACACAATTTATCTTTTCAATTTAAATGTCTACAGTTTCCATTGTAATTCGCTTTCTCATTGACAATTAATAAATTCAAAAAAAATCACTGAATATAGTGTTCTGCAATATGTGTTCCGTAGGTATGAGGAAATTGTACCTACAACTGTGACCGGATTTTTTATAACTGATTCTCCCCTTGATCTCTCTTGCCAACAAAGCAATAATTGTACCATATACATAAGTTAAGCAAGCTTTTAATAAAACGTGTTTCAGACCAATTAAATCTATTAATAAAAATAAAAAAAAATATTGGTTGCGGAACGAAGTTCACCGGATCAGCTAGTAAAAAATATTAAGTAAAGATGTACCATCACTTAGTAGATATAAGCGAATTTGTTAAAGAATTTTCTTTTAAGTTATATTGTCCGTGCGCGTTTCATTCAAACGTGATCACGAAATGTTTGTTGCGCGAGGAGCTGGGGTGGTTAGAGTAGCGTCACCCAAACTACGCACAATAAACGCGTTGGACGTACTGCAGTAACTATAGGAACAACCCGTAACATCAACATGCTTTACACTTAAAAAAACCTACAGTCATTTAGAAAAATGCAGATCTTGAGCGCTACAAATCTTCTTCATATCTCCTGGAATTCTTAATCGAACGAATATAAACGTTGGCCTCGTAGGTCGCTTTAGCTTAGGAGTTGTGGACTTAGATCAAATAGTAAAGGTATAAGTAATTAGGTAACCTCACAATAATATCTTTCCTACTTTATTATATTTAGAGCGTCTGCGGTCCAGTTGGTCGGATCCTTGACTTGTAACCGGGAGGTCCCGGGTTCGAGTTCGGCTACTGGACGTGTACCAATGGGACTCTTTTTCAGAGCCTATGTACGCAACGCAACGCTCGTACTGTGAAGGACAACATCGTGATGAAACCCGCACACCACAAGGTGTGTGAATCCTATAACGGCGATGGGCTCACCCCCTGTCACGTTGGGTTAAATACGCTTGGTGAACCGTGGGTATTTGATTTAGCAAGTGCCTCTGCCTACCGCGCTTTGGGATTAAAGGCGTGAAGTGTATTTATTTTATTTTATTTATTTATTATATCACTTAGGTTACCTTTGATTGGAAAAATGTATCATTTTTTTTACATCCCAGACCAGCGACATATTTCCATGGGACTACAGTTGTGCAATAATAGTGTGCACTTTGTATTTTGACTTATGCTTTCTAAGAGACCTGGCCAGCATATAATAAAATTTTATCTATTTTCCCAACTCGTGGGAGCTACAGACCTACAACATCGTCTATATAATTTGTTCTAATGTACCGTCTGTTAAGTTACTATTTGCTACCGTGATAGTAAATATGTATATATTGTTACGTACGTGGGGGGTACCCAACCGATAGAAAAATTACACTCTTACGAAAATCAACAATTACACTTTATTCCGGCACTGTAATTACACAAACTAATTACAATCGCTAAACTGAAACCGCTAATAAACACTTTTACAATCACACAATCACTTGTTAACTCTCTTTAATTTTCTCTCTTGATGTTCACTATATCGCTGTTTAGTTGAAACTGACCCGCCCCGACTCGATCGTCGCTCGTTATACCAACGGTACACAATCCAGAACATACGAGTAGGTTCAGGTACTTCCTCGAGTCGAAACTTCTAATAATAATAATTAAATACCTAACCGTCGCGTCGGCCGGCTCGCGTGTTTATACCTACACCAAACAGTAGGTAAGTAGGTATCAGTGGCGGGCCGTGAAATTTTCATCAGGGTAAGCTGTCTCCTATGAGTAGGTACATACGACACTAAAATAACATTAAGTAGGTACCAATTTTGTGCCAGACTACAAAATATTTCAATAGAAGATCACAACATCAATCACTAGTTTAGCAAAATTAATATCTAATTACGTTACGTCCCAAAATTTAGCTAAGCAGCTGATTCAGGCGCTGTATGCCAGAAACAGAATTGAACAGATCGTTGTGGAATGTGGATTCCTTCCTCTTCCCAAAGCACTACATAATAACCTTATTCTGCCTAACTAAGTAAATACAATAAAAAAACAAGAAACTACCTCATAATACCTTGCGTTTGCTCCAAGTTCAAATAAAAACAATCCCGGCGAAATTCGTCCGCGACTCTACACTTTTCACTCATATTTAGTTCAGAGAATCGACCCACATTTGTAAACCAACACTTTTACACACATCACTTTCACACCTTAGTCTCCATTTTTGTCTAATTTAATTATTCTATAAAATAAAGGCGCGAATGAACGTACATAACCTAAAACAATGCATACCTACTCCAATATAAATAAACAATACTTGCAATATGTCAACATGGCCGGCACCACTCTCGCTCGCTCACACACACACTCTTTCTCTGTCGCACATATTTACGCACCGTCATAGCATTCTGGCCCTTATTATTCCAATAATGTATGAAAAAACGCGGAAGAAGCTGCGCTTACGCTGTGGCGTAAGTTTCTCCATATTTTTCATAGTAACGCTCCGCCCTAATAGACCGAGGTGAAAGGGATGTAATACAGAGAAAGAGAAAAAATAGGAAGCTTGAGGTCTAGCAGCTTCCCCGGGCTAGACGATGCAACGAAGCGGCAACGTCCCATGAATTTGTTTTCGTTGATGCGCTAAATACTATGTTTTGATTGGTTGAGGCGAAATTTGTGTTACCTATCGATGGAACGATGAGGCAACATTGCACGAATTTGTTTTCGTTGACACGCGGAAGAATAGATTAATGAGAGATTAGTGTTTTGATTGGTCTAGAGCGAATTTGTGTTTTCGATACACATTTTAAAGCCGAAAGTCTGTTATAGATAAATTGACGTGTGATCGTAAAATGAAGTGACGACTAAATGTGTTATAGATACCTAACTACGCTAATTGTTTTAGTCAATTTGCCAGGGTAAAATAAAAAATAAATTGCTTCTATGGACGTACCGCCCCTGGTAGGTATAACGGCTACTTGTGTACTTATGTACTTGTGGCTTCCGAAACAGTCCACACTTTTCTCGATCTTTCGAGATCCTTCTACTACGTTCTAACGGATATAAAACTGAGAGTTATTTCACGTAAGTAGTAGTAGGTATGTGATACATGAAGCCTCCATATAGCTCTCGAACATTCCAGACGTCGCTAGTAACCAAGTATAGAGACTACTAGAAGGTTCTATTTGTATCTCTTTCACACATGTACGACATTGCGTATGTGTGCCGCGACTGGAATACTGGAATGATCTGTGCGTACTTCCACCGAACATTCGAGACCTTTCTATTACATTCGAATACCTATACTGACAGGATACAAGTAGTTGGTTATAGGTAGTCGTACTTTTACACCACAGTGTTTGATTCCTTCTTCTGGAACATTCCAGTCGTTGGTGGTAGGTATCCAAGTACAGAGACTTCTAGATGGTTCCATGAGTATCTGTTAGCGTATAGGCACTGTTTAATGGTTCGTATGCGTCGACTTGGATACTGGAATGTTCTTTAGGCCTCTCGAATGTTCGATGCACGTCTACGGCATTCTAGTCGCCGTTTCTCGACCCCTGGGCGTAACAATATATTAGCAAAAAACTTCCCAGGGAAAAGTGTTACATTCTTCTGGTTTCAGTGGAACATTTCATAATATTTATATCTCATAGAAGTTATTTTAAACAAAATTTTCAGAGTAGCTAGAATTTAAAATAACTCGAGCCAAAATGCTTCCACTTTTGTTTGAGAACGGATTACGCTACGAATAAACAGTAAGCTAAATTGTAAATCATCATCATCATCATCATCATCATCAGCCCATACTTGACCACTGCAAGTAAATTGTAAATAAATAAATAAATAAATATTTTACAACAACACACACATTGCCTTCATCCCATGATAAGTAGCTAAAGCACTTGTGTTATGGAAATCAGACAACGAAATATACTTACTTAAATACTTTTTTTCTTTTCTTTTAAATACATACTTATATAAATAAAACACCCAGACACATCCAACAAGTACTTAAAAGCTCATCACCTAAATACCTGCCAGCGGTGGGAATCGAACCCACGACCCTACGGTATAGAGGCAGACATGCTGACCACTACACCAACGGGCCCGCCAATTGTATTATGTTCGTTCTGCAATTTGCATCGGAAAGTTTTTAAAGGTAACAAAAATGCCTGGTGGCAAACCATATACAACTACGTACATTTTGAGGATTGACGAAACTAACATGATTTAGCACGCTTCGAGAAACCGAAATTACGTAATAGGATAGGTGTGAGAATACATAGTGGTAATATCACCGAAAATTTTAAGTTGAAAAACTTTAAACAGTCGTCCGTCATGTACCTTTTTCAATTTGTAAGATTGTCACTTATTTAGCCTCAGACAGAACACAACTAGCAACATTTCCCGTAGTGGGGGTTGTAAGAGGCGACCGAAGAAATCCTCGAGAGGAGACGGGTAGCAGCGTCTGTGAGTTAGACCACAACATCACTGCGATCGCCAACCCGCCTGCCAAGCGTGGCGTTTGGTCATGGAAATTAGTGGGGGGGCCGTCGTCCAGCAGTGGACGTCATGTGGCTGATGATGGTTGTGAGGTTAGTAAAAATGATCTCATATCTGTACTTGAATGATGCGTTTGAGTGTTCTTATTACCTACATTTGCACGATGAGGTATGACACAAAAAAACGCCTGATTTTTTAAATGCATGTCTCCCACGTTCATATTATGTGCTTAAACACTAAACGATCAACTCGATACGGATTGGTTCATTACAAGCTAATTATCACAACCTCGGATTACTGTAACCACAGAACAGACTGTCTGTACATTATATTATCTGTATTTATTGGCAAGTTAGTGCCTAAAAACAGTCGGTAGTACTACTGTGCATAAATAATTAAGGGCCTCGTAGATATTCAACCCACGACTTAGCAAAGTTACAGTGAAGTTGCTGGCGGCATCTTGGTTCTCAATTTACTCCAATCACGTCCTCATCATTAATGTACTGATGCGAAACAACTGTAAACGAAATACTATTATAAATAGGTACCTATCGTACAAGTGTGCTCTATCGTAGACCACACCGCTGCTTAATATCAGGCAGAATGGTGGTCAAACGCTTGTTCATTGTGTTTAAAAAAACTATTAATCTTAATATTTATTAACACGGGGACGTTTACTTTTGTTTTTAAAATCATACATGACTTTCATCAAGCTTTGTGTTATACTACTGTATATCTGTATGTAATAGCACTTATAATGATGAAGAAATAAATGATTGGATTTGACTTGCATAATAACAAAAAAATCGCATGTGATATTGGAGAAGAGACAATGAAAAGCTTAAGCTATTCAGGTCTGCGATAAAAAGTTTTTTAAATAAATTCATCACAAACTTGTAGATGTCTGTATATAGCAAATATAAACTTTGTTTTAATGTATTACGTCACATTTTTTTAATATAGATAATAGTTCGTTAGATCGGTAAATTCGTTTGCTGTTTTTTAGAAAATTTATTTTATGATCTACATTTCTATTAAATAATGGCTACTTGGCGTTGCAAAAACAATCCAAATGCATTTTGCTATATTTGCGGACAGTATACAATAGTTAAGCAAAGATTTAAAATAACAGACTTTGTAAAAAAAACTTATTATGCTTACTTCGGAATGAAGTTATGTTATCAAGAAAAACAGTGGGTGGGCGCATACAGTATGCCGGCTATGTGTTGAAGTGTTAAGATAATGGACTTACGGTAAATCAAAATCATTGTCATTCGGTATCCTTATGTTATGGCGAGAACAAAAAAATCATACAGATGATTGTTATTTTTGTTTGACCAATGTAACAGGATATAATTTTAAAAACCGCGCCAAAATTGTGTATCCTGATGTTTCGTCTGTAACAAAGCCAGTTCCACATGGACCCGAACTGCCCGTACCAGTTCCTACTAACACTAATTGCTTCGAAACGCCTTTATCACAAAGTTCAGAACACAGTGATCATCTGCAAAGCAGTGGTGAAATTTTTCACCCTACAAATGACCCTCGACCTTAATGATTTGGTACGGGATCTTGGATTACCTAAGGACGCTGCAGAACTTCTCGGTTCTCGACTAAAAGAAAACAATTTATTAGATTCTGCAACTACATTTTACTGGTATCGAAACAGAGAACAAGAATTTGTGGAGTATTTTAAGAAAGAGGATAATTTAATATTTTGCTGTGATATTGGCGGTTTAATACAAAAATTCAATGTCGAATTCAATACACAAGAATGGCGACTCTTTATAGATTCTTCAAAAACAAGCTTGAAGGCTATCCTTTTACATATCTACACTAATATTATAAAGATGAGAGATTTGTATTTTTGTATGTTTGTAATGAATAAACTCAAAAACTACTAGACTGATTGCAATATTTTTTCACCATTAGAAAGCTGCATTATTCAGGAGTAACATAGGCTATATAATATCACCCTAGGTCCTATAGTTGTGGAGCAGTACCCGAAAATGTTTAAAAAACGGGGGAAAAGTATCGTTTCTGAGGCCTTCCGTGGCGTGCGCTGAGCATATAGTTAAAGTTATACAAAAATGCTCTATGGATGAATTTTTCATCTTAACATTATCTTTAAAAAAGTCTACCTTATATAGTTTACCCATAACAATCGTTTTAATGATTTAGATGTTTGCTCCAAAGTAATGTCATTTTGGCGACGGGATTTCGAAGTAAATGGTTTAATCCTTATAAAAGTTTGCTCTAGATAACTTTTGAATTGTTCAATCGGTTACCTTTAGACTATTAATTCATCCAAAAGATACCTATGGCACCCTATGGTAAGTACTTACGTACTATTTCAAAAATACATAAAAAAGGCACGGGGCGGCGCGCGGCGTAAAGTGACTAGCCGTAGCGTAGATTATGGGCATTTACCTCCAATAATAAGCACAAGGCCACGGCCCCCAGTTCCCGGCGGCTCCGCTATTCCTGGTCACGGTGGCGACCACGGTAACGACGGAGCAGGGGGTGCGAAGAATCTCCGGGTTATGGGAGGCCACCACAAACAACTGACCCTGGCGACGTACAACGGACGCACGCTACGGCTTGACTCGCATCTGGCGCAACTCGAGGTGGAACTTGGGAAAATAGGTGGCACATATTGGGGCTAAGCGAAGTCCGAAGAGAGGGAGAGGACACCATTACCCTCAAATCGGGCCACCTAATGTACTTCCGCGAGGGAGACCAACAATCCCAAGGCGGCGTTGGGTTTCTTGTGAATAAGTCCCTGTGTAACAACGTTGTGGAAGTGTCTAGTGTGTCAAACAGGGTAGCATACCTTGTCATAAAACTTACCGAGAGGTATAGCCTGAAAGTGGTACAAGTGTATGCACCGACCTCGACACACTCGGACGATGAGGTGGAGGGCCTGTTCGATGATATATCGAAGGCCCTCCACTCCACTACTAAGACACATTACAGCGTTGTTATGGGGGACTTTAACGCTAAAGTGGGAGTACAGAATTGCAATGAATCGGCAGTAGGATCCCATGGATTTGGAGCAAGGAATCATAGGGGGCAAATGCTAGTAAACTTCCTCGAACGAGAGGGGCTATTTCTAATGAACTCGTGGTTTAAGAAAAAGCCCCAAAGGAAGTGGACCTGGCAAAGCCCCGATACTATGACCAAAATGAGATCGATTTCATCATGACGAACAAAAAGCACATATTCAGAGACGTCTCTGTGATCAACAGGTTTAATACCGGTAGCGATCCACCGACGAGTCAGAGGCTCTCTGAATATCAACCTTAAGGCTGAACGTGTCCGTCTGATGAAAGCCAGGCTCCAACCAACCATGCTCCAAACCATAATGGGATCCGAAGCTTTCCAGCTAAGTTTGGAGAACCGATTCGTTGCCGTGGAAACCACAGCAGACGTGAACAAGAACCTCGAAAATGTGACTCGGGTCCTCAGGGAAGAGGGTACGAGATTTTGTGAAATGCAGCGTAAGGGCAGGAAGTCAAAGCTTTCCGGGGAGACTTTACGGCTGATGAAGGAACGACGTGAGAATCCACCCGTCACTTCGACCGCAAGGCGGGCTCTAAACCAGGAGATTAGTAAGCACGTGCGGCGCGACCTCCGATGCTACAATACTCTTTCAATAGAAAGAGCGATTGAGCAGAATCGGGGGTCAAAAGTGTTCGTACAATCTCTTGGAAGAAGCCACCTTGCGAAGTTGACCACAGCAAGTGGAGAAGTCGTCACTTCGAAGCCGTCGGTCCTTTCGGAGGTTGAAGACTTCTATGGCCAGTTATACGCATCGCATGCATCTCGCCCTGATCCCGAAATTGGGGACTCTAGAGCCACATTGACACGCCACTCCACCGAAGACCTGCCAGAAGTCAGTACTGGCGAAATTGAGATCGCTCTTAGACAGCTCAAAAACGGAAAAGCTCCAGGAGAGGATGGCGTTACAACAGAACTATTAAAGGCTGGAGGTAAACCGATATTGAGGGAGCTCCAAAAGCTTTTTAACGCTGTCCTCTTCGAAGGAAGAACTCCGGAGGCGTGGAGTAGAAGTGTGGTCGTCCTGTTCTTCAAAAAGGCAGACAAAACCCTGTTGAAGAACTATCGACCCATTTCTCTTCTAAGCCACGTCTACAAGCTGTTCTCAAGAGTGATCACAAACCGTCTTGCGCGAAGACTCGACGAATTTCAACCTCCGGAGCAGGCTGGATTTCGGAGCGGTTATGGCACCATAGACCACATCCACACAGTGCGGCAGATCATAGAGAAAACTGAAGAGTATAACCTGCCCCTGTGTCTAGCATTCGTGGACTATGAGAAGGCCTTTGACTCGGTTGAGATCTGGTCCGTTCTGGAGTCTCTGCAGCGTTGCCAAGTTGACTGGCGATACATCCAAGTGATAAGATGCCTCTACGAGGCTGCCACCATGTCCGTCCAAGTACAAAATCAGCAGACACGTCCCATACCATTGCATCGAGGAGTGAGACAAGGGGATGTTATTTCCCCGAAATTGTTCACAAATGCAATGGAGGATATGTTCAAGACGCTGCATTGGAAAGGACGTGGCATCAACATCAATGGCGAACACATCTCTCACTTGCGATTTGCAGACGACATCGTCATCATGGCAGAAACGCTGCAGGACCTTCAACTGATGCTGAATGACCTAGCTGATTCTTCTCTACGGATCGGCCTACGGATGAACTTGGATAAAACCAAGGTCATGTTCAATGAACATGTTCTACCGGAACCGATTTCAGTACACGGCACCGTTCTCGAAGTTGTTAAAAAATACGTATACCTTGGGCAGACATTGCAGTTGGGTAGAAACAACTTCGAGGACGAGGTAAACAGAAGAATTCAGCTGGGTTGGGCAGCATTTGGGAAGTTACGTCGAGTCTTAACATCAGCGATCCCACAGTGCCTGAAGACAAAGGTCTTCAATCAGTGTGTCCTACCTGTAATGACATACGGAGCTGAGACGTGGACACTGACGGCACGGCTGGCCCACAAGCTCAAAGTCGCACAGCGTGCTATGGAAAGGGCTATGCTCGGCGTTTCTCTGAAGGATCGAATCAGAAATGAAGTGATCCGACAGAGAACCAAAGTCATCGACATAGCTCATCGTTTTAGCAAGCTGAAGTGGCAGTGGGCCGGCCATATTAGCCGTAGAACCGATGACCGTTGGGGAAAACGAGTTCTCGAGTGGAGACCGCGTCTCGGCAAACGGAGTGTAGGACGCCCTCAGGCAAGGTGGACTGATGATATACGCAAGATGGCTGGCAGAAGCTGGATGCGAGAAGCCGAAAACAGATCACAGTGGCGTGCAATTGGAGAGGCCTATGTCCAGCAGTGGACAAGTATGGGCTGATGATGATGATGATGATGAAACTTGTATTTTTTTTTCGAGTAAAAAAGTTCTTCAGAACTAATTATAAATTGTTCATTCAGGCTTTACTGTTATAATATCCTAAATTCTATTCTTACTTATACCCTTATTTTCTATAGTAAGTATTTATGCTAAATTCTATTCTTATTCTCTATATATTTTTTTATAGAAATTTAAATATCCCAATTTCTATTGTACATGTCCCATACCATTTCATCGAGGAGTGAGACAAGGGGATGTTCACACATCTCTCACACGAGATTTTCAGACCATATCTTCATGATGGCAAAGGTCATGTGCAATGAGCATGTTCTAGCGGAAACGACTTCAGTACACAGTACCTTTTCCGAAGTTGTTAAAAAATATGTGTATCTTGGGCAGACAAACTGCAATCTCTATAGGTAGACATTGCAGTTTGTCCGTTAGAAACAACATCGAGGACAGGGTAAACAGAAGAATTCAGCTGGGTTGTTACGTCTAGTCTTAGCATCAGCGATCCCACAGTGCCTGAAGACAAAAGTCTTCAATCAGTGTGTCCTACCTGTACTGACATATGCAGCTGAGACGTGAACACGGCTATGCTCGGCGTTTCTCTGAAGGATCGCAATAGTAATGAAATGGTACGACAGAGAACCAAAGTCATCGACATAGCACATCGATTTAGCAAGCTGAAGTGGCAGTGGGCCGGCCATAATTGCCGTAGAACCGATGACCATTGGGGCAAACAAGTTCTAGAGTGGAGACCACGTCTCGGCAAACGCAGTGTAGGTCGCCCTCAGGCAAGGTGCACTGATGGTATGTGCTGCATGCATGACCGAGGATATGGCAGAAGCTTGATGAAGTGCCTTTGCCTACTCCGCTTTGGGATTAAAAGGCGTGAAGTGTATTTTTTTTTGCCTGCATAGGCTAACCCACACTCCAATTAAATTACTAACTGTAGGAACGCACTAAAGCAAAACTGCAGATAGAGTCCTCAAAAAGAATCGCATGCGCAACGCTAATTCACTCACAGAATTAAACTAATAAAGGACATTGTTCGATCTACTAGCTTGCAGTCATACTCATATACTACATATCAGCTATTTCGCGGAAACATGCAGTGCAGGCATGGCACGGTGGTAAACGGTGCGAGTTGTATTGCAAAGGTCCCTGTTATTATAACATGGATTAATTGTATATCAGTGTAATGCGCATTACCTTATAAATAAGATTTTGAGTTATCTGTTACCAGCTTGGGCTTGTGTGTAGATTTCCCAATTTCTGCGTTTCTGCTAAAGCTCGTTTGTCGTGAGGTTTGTGAGAAACCTTATTTTGCTTAAGATCAGTTATAGCAATACCCTCAAGTGTTTCTACTCAGTGCCACATATGCTTGCCCTTTAGCACACACTTTCTTTCCTAGGTCGATTATCAAAGTATTGATTACTTTATGTTTTTTTAACCGAGTATAAATTTGAATTCTATTTACCAATTGTATCAGTCTGCTTAGGCTTGGATGCTGTGTCTAAACTTGTTCGTTGGTATTTTGTCCTTAAATGTATCGGTTACTAACGTTTCAACGTCACGACGTCCACGTTTAAACCAATAATTGATTAAATCGTTAGAAAAAGTAACACGGTTCTTTTAAAGTACCACAAATAATATTAATAATAAAAACTTTTGTTAAACGGTTTTATTAAACGTTAAATAGAAAGGTTAATGTAATTAAGGAAATTAATAAACAGAATACACTAAAAGCTAAAAAATAAAATTTGGTAAGTTCCAGTCATTGGGTACTGATCAGACATAAAAATAAAATCGTGGGGCGGTATCGTTAGGTATGATATTTAATTAAGTAGTATATTTTTGATATATTAATTTACTAAGATTAAGGTACGCCCCACGATTTCGATCGATTCGAATCTTTATTCAGAGACGTCTCTGTGATCAACAGGTTCAATACCGGTAGCAGTTATCTAGTCTGAGATTCCCTAAATATCAACCTAAAGGCTGAACGGGTCCATGTTATGAAAGCCAGCGTCCGAAGCGTTAAGGGTATTTTTGGAGAACCGCTTCGCTTACGTAAAATTACAATCGTAAACAAGAACCTTTCAAATGTTACTCGGGTCCTCAGGGAAGAGGGTACGAGATTTCGTGAAACGCAGCGTAAGGGCTGTTGAAGGAACGACCTGAAAACTTGAAATCCTGTCACATCATCCGCAAAGCGGACTTTAAACCGAAAGATCTCGTGCGGCACGACATCCGGTGTCACAATACTCTTTCAATAGAAAGAGCGATTGAGCAGAATCAGGGTTCAAAAATGTTTATATAATCTCTTTGATCAAAACACCTTACGAAGTTGACCACCGACCGCAAATGGAGACATCGTCACCTCGAAGCAGTCAGTCCTTTCCGAAATTAAAGACTTCTATGGCCGGTCATACTCGTTATAATCCTGAAAATAGGGAATCTAGAGCCACACTGATATGTCACTTCGCCGAAGAGCTGCTAGAAGTCAGTGCTGACGAAATTGGGATCGCTCTTAGACATCTTCAAAATGGAAAAAGCTCTAGGAGATAATGGCATTTGATGCCATTCTCTCTTTTGATGATTCCATATTAGTCGTAAAATCGATGACCGTCTGGGTAAACGAGTACTCAAGTGGAGACTGTGTCTCGGCAAAAGGAGTGTAGGACCCTCTCGGGCAAGGTGGATTGATGATATGCGGCATGCGAGAAGCCGAAAACAAATCACTACTAGTTCGTAGTGTCCTTTCATTTGATATCCGCATTGTAGGGATTGTGAAAGAACAGGTCATCCGCCATTTTCTGGCGGTGGCTATCTTGTATTTACAATTGTACTACCTCTAAATACATTAAATTGTATTGTCATCGGAACTAGCTCTGTATACTAAATAAAAACGTTTAATTATAAAAATCGCAAAACGTCGACGAATCCGAATAGCATTTACAAGTGCAATACGTAAGGATGTTACATTATATAGTACATAGCAAATAGAGACGTATCCACTTTAGAAAGCCGGCACATCCCTAGAGATGCCTCGCGGAATCTTCGAAACTGGTAACATTTTCGAGAACAATGGACTGCTAAACTCGCTCCTCGCTATTTAATACGATATAATATGGGATATTCGATATTCTATGCATTTATCCGGGGCTGAAATAGTTTCAGTAATTGCAAGCGCATTATATTGTGTTGTCATTCGCTCGCGACTTGCGTGGTATACGGAAAATAAAATAGTATTTTTAGCTATTTCAAAAAAGGAGTATTTCTCTATTCCATGGTATACAATAATATGCTGTTCTATGTTTGTTCGCCGATAACTTCGTCGTTGTGTTTAAATGTTGTTTTATTTTATAAAAAAGTTATTTTAAAACTCCCATTGGAACTGAACCCATTGTCCTTGATGGCAGAACCGTTAAATCGAAGGAACTTTTGGATCTCGTATTGGCGAGCTAGTACTTTTTTTAACGAGAGGGAATCCTCATGGTCATCTCGCCGTCACGTGGACTGCGAACGGGTAGTATCACGCTCTTACCGAGTAAAGCCCCACGATGATCTCACGTCTCGCATACTCAGCGGTTCCTCCGGCATCGGAATATTGGCACTACTCTTTCCAGGCGGCCCCACCACGCCGCCATCTAGCGGTGGCGACCTCATGGTGCTTTATGGGACGCAACCTGACCGCTTGTCTGCGGGCTCGGAAGCGAGCCCGGGACAGCGGTCCCTCTCAGGCCGGAACTGCCAGTCTCCCAACAAACCGATCCAGTGCGTTCCTCTTGGTTTCGCCGAGTGCCCCTACCCGGGTACTAAGCCCCGTCGCTACAACAAAGCGGGAACCCATAGTGACATACGCAATTGAAACGTGGATACTGACGGCACGACTGGCCCACAAGCTCAAAGATGCACAGCGTGCTATGGAAAGGGCTATGCTCAACATTTCTCTCATGATCGAATCAGGAACGAAGTGGTCCGACAGAGAACTAAAGTTAACAACATAGCTCATCGGTTTAGCAAGCTGAAGTGGTAGTGGGCCGGCTATATTTGCCATATAACCGATGACCGTTGGGACAAACGCGTTCTAAAGTGCTGACCACATCTCTAAATGGAGTGTATGACGCCGTCAGGCAAGGTGAACTGATGATATGCGTAAGATGGCTGGCAGAAACTGGGTGCGAGAAGCCGAAAGTAGAACACAGTGGCATACAATTGGAGCGGCGAATGTCCAGCAGTGGACAAGTATAGGCTGGTGATGATTAGGTAAGTAATGGGATTTTTTCAAGTGAGAAATTTTAGATATTATTAGTTCAACGAATAAATTCCATTCATTAATCCATTTCATACAGGCATAGATTGTGATCGTACGTTTGACTTGAAATGGAAATTTTGTGTATTATTCACATGGGAAATATAATGTAAAACGGCCACTATAAATAAACCAAGCAGCAGCCGTGGTTGTCCCCCAATCGCTCTATTCCCTTAAAATTTTGATAAAACTTAAATAATCGAAACAAAGCGACTTTTCCCTTCGGGTTTTTATTGACAACAACATTATTTACATATTTATTTGACAATCTCTTCAAAACAATTTAAATTAGGAACAAATATACAAACGAGTTCCAACATCCTCTCAACCCCAGAAAGATACAGTACAACATAAATAAAATCAAAACTTAATAAAACACATCAATGACATTTTAGTAATAGACATGTTACTCTCATACTAAACCACTCAAAAAAGTGAGACCCACGAATAGACGTCAGGTTGTTTACAGTACAGATTGACGTTACCGACCGCTGTCAATAAGTAGTTTGAAATGCTGCTGGGACAGGGGAAACGTGGTGTTAATGATGTGTAAAAAAAAATTTGGTAAAATATTTTTTTTTTTTAAGTAGATAGGTGTCAAGTACTTTTGGTGTCGTTACTTTTGTAGTAAATAATAAGTTTCTTGTTTATACAAATAAATGAAAAATATATTTATCAACTTGGTGCACACTCTGCACCTCTATCTATAAAGCGCAGTCAGACTTTGCTTTGTCAGAAACTTAGTCATGTAATTTGTTAGAGTGACAGTTTTAGGCAAGATTTTGACAAAATAAAAAATTTGGCTTTTAATCCTTTCCATGTCATTTGAACCGGGGAGAATGATGTCGCCCGTTTTTTTATTACATTTTCGGCTATAATACTTATTTTAAATACGTTGTTAAGAACCGCTGAAAGTATTTTAACATTTCCAGCAGCTGCAATATTCGATACCTACCTATCAAAATAATATTCTTCAAATGTACATTACTATGCTATATGCAAGTTTGTAAGGAAGGGCAAAGCACAGTAAATGAAATTGCTGCCTTCACCAATCGCCGCTTTATTTTCGTAGTAATAATGTTAGTTTCATGAGAATGGTCGGAAAATACTGCAACAGAAGCAGGCGGTATCCATTCGTCTTCGCATATTTGTATGGGTATGACCTGAATCTGTAGGTCAATAATGAATAATATGGAAATAAGCACAACTGTCCACGTACCTATCTATATCTAAAACGCCTTGGGATATTTCACGTTCTGTCATACAAAAAAGTGCAACCAACGATGTCCAAATGTTTTTTCCATGATTACTTACCTATCTACATACATACGCACGACGAATGCCCACGAAGTTTTTTTCTGCCAAATGACACATAAGGTCAACCTAAGGATCTAAGATGCAAAGTAAAGGAACAATTTTTGAGTCATCCTGTGTGCATAAAACTTTTGTGTGCATCATGTTTTTAAGTCTCTCGAACGTATTCCCTTTCTTCTAGTCGCCGATAATTGAATCACGTAACACTACTTGAAAAAAAGGAAACCACTACTTTAGGAAGAAAATACCACATGAGTTGTATAAAAAGAAATATAACGTACTATATGCGAACCCTACCGAAATAAGCATGGACTTTGCCGTCCTTCACATTTTAGTTCCGAAAACTGTCACAGAAGATTTTATATATTTCCCTTTGAGGAAGGTACGAATTATTACGGTCCAAAAGTCAATATGTAGCCCACAAATCTAGGCGTTGTGTCAATTAAAATAAGAGAGTAGCCACACTATTTCACGTCAAATACGAAAATATGAGAATATTCTATTGGAATTTCTATATCTTATTACATGGCCAGTTTCTTATGAGCTTATTATTTGGTATCGAACCAATTTCATTAGTAGCAGCCAGGCATGTGCTGCTCATAGACTGTCCTGGTCGTTTTTCCCTTATTTTTTTAACCCCCAACGCAAAAAGACGGTGTTATAAGTTTGACGTGTATCTGTGTGTCTGTCTGTGGCATCGTAGCTCCTAAACGAAGGAACCGATTTTAATGCGGTTTTCTTTGTTTTGAAGCTGATTTGATCGGGCGTGTTCTTAGTTATGTTTGATCGATATCTGTTCACCCACTCAAAAGTTATGGAGGTTGAAAGTAGGGATGAAAAATTTTACTTGAATAAATGTATCCAAGTTGGGTATCAAATGACAGAGCACGACACGTATATTAAAATCTGTTTATTAAATCAAAATTGGATAATTTGTTCAAAAGTTATGAGGGTTGAAAGTGGACTCTATACAAAATTTGTTCAAGTGGGGTATCAAATGTATTACAGGAAAATTTAAAAGCAGGAGTGAAGCGTTGTACACTCTGGATATGTTGAAGTCTCTTTTTTGTCGTCGATTAGCAACATTTTTCCATATCCCAGAAAACCGTAACCTTTAACTTACCCACCGATTCTGACAACTTCAACTTCTTAGGCGCCGGTGCACAATTTTTTATGTCACTGTACCTATCGACTCTTGTTTCGACTCAGGTTGGAATTTCGCCACAGATCTCCAAAAAGTCCTTTGACTCGTTGCCTCACTGCTTTGTTTGCAGTGGCTTGAGAATTGGTGGCACTCATCTTGCACTCACTTTTGTCTGAAAATATGCGCAAAATGGTTGCTCCAGTAAATGCAGATAATTGATTTATCTATAGTCTGGAATCCTCCAATACAAGTTTTTAGTTTTTTCTCGCTCGAAGCAACTCAATTGACTCTTTTCCATTATTGAAAAGTCCATTCCGCTTGTAAATTGTGGTTTTAGATAGACATTGATCCCATTAACAGTTTATATTTATTGTATAATGATTGTTGGACTCTTTTCTTGTTTGATGAGAAATTTGATGACAGCTAGATGAAATTCCTGTTTAAGGGAGAGAGCACCGTATCTTGAGGACATCATTTCGAGACTAGGGCATTTACATATTTAATTTAATTGTCCTAGTTTCATAATCCTGCTGCTTGGTGTATTTGATATCCACTAAAATAACGTTGGGTCAGTGTTGTGTTTTACGTGCGCCTTCATACATTCCTTTAAAGTGTGTTCGATTTTTGCATATTTATTCTTAACAGTATTAGCTCTCTTTGTCTAGAAGTGTTTTTTACGCACCTGTGGGCATCTACCTGGAACCCCACTTCAACGCTTACTGCCTGATGACCCCTTTTAGGAAAGAGGAACGTACCCACTTGAAGAGAGAGGGGAAGATCCTGTTCAGTCTTGGTATGCAGGTTCCTCAACAATTGATTGTTTTTTATATGATGACGTAGAACGTCTATGTTCTGCATAGAAATAAATTCCACTGGGACGTTTTTTTTATGTACTTAATTTATTCTGGTATATATAGAAATACATAGTTTCTAGTACCGTGGGTACTTGCTTTAGCAAGTGCCTCTGCCTACCCCTCTTTGGGATAAAAAGTGTATTTTTTTTACATAGTTTCTATGTTTCGGATATCTTACAGGAAATTATAGAGACAATCCTATTTTCACCATGGCGAAATTTGTTCTAGTAAACTCTGGCATCGAAGCAGCAAACAATGTGTATTTCTAATTTGGTTACTTTCATTTCACTGTCGTCTGTAATAGAACAGCGACGCACGTCGTTTTCCGCTACGATCCCGGAGTGCAGCAGACTTGGCCTCCTGGTATTATAGGTTTCCACCAATGTTTTTTTCTATACTAATAGAACCCTGTGTAAATGTGTCCCTAGTAGTATATAAAAATCAATTTCTATCCTACAGGGGACTTCTTACTTGGTGTCAGATGTTTTTATGATGAATATCCCTACCAGTTTTTCCTTTATGTACACACCCATAAACTAGCAGCATGCCAAATTTCACCTTTCCAACTACAGAAGTGTATACCACTTATCAGTCAGTACAAAAAATCGTGAAATTGAGAGGCTATTGCTCCGTAACAGGAAATCGGAAGGAGCTGATTCAGTCTATGCTGCCTACAATTTACTACCTACATAGGCATATTTGGTACCTAACTAGTTTAAAAAAAATTTATTAAATTGGGCAGTCACACTGACGTCAGGATTACTGACGTACCACCCACTTTATTATTATGAACGTGAGTTAACTCATGTATAATAATTGAGTAAGTAATGACCCGAATTGGATAGGTATTTTCAAACCGGTATTTTCCAGCCGATTTCGAATAAAGAATATATGAATGAATGTTTAACACAAATTACCCTTCGGAATCATTACATATGAATATCACATCTGACTTTGTCGCTAGTTATAGTGAGCAGACGATTTGGAATCACACGTCCAACATACTGTTACGTACGTGGGGGGTGGGTACCGATAGAAAAATGACACTATTACGAAAATCAAGAACAACACTTTATTTCGGCACTGTAATTACACAAACTAATTACAATCGTTAAACTAAAACCGCTAATAAACACTTTTACAATCACACAATCACTTGTTAACTCTCTTTAATTTTCACTCTTGATGTTCACTGTATCGCTGTTTAGTTGAAACTGTCCCGCCGACTCGATCGTCGCTCTTTATATACCACGGTACACAATCCAGAACATTCGAGTAGCTTCAGGTACTTTCTCGAGTCGACTTCTAATAATAATAATTAAATACCTAACCGTCGCGGCGGCCGGCTCGCGTGTTTATACCTACTCCAACAGTAGGTAAGTAGGTTTATACCTACTTGTGAGTCGCGGCGGCCGGCTCGCTTGTTTATACCTACACCCAACAGTAGGTAAGTAGGTTTATACCTACTTGTGGTGAGGTAAGGTAAGTACTTGTGTACTTGTGGCTTCCGAAATATACCACACTTTTCTCGATCTTTCGAGATCCTTCTACTACATTCTGACGCATATAGGCACTGTGTAGTGGTTTGTATGCGTCGACTTGGATACTGGAATGTTCTTTAGGCCTCTCGAATGTTCGACGTACCTCTACGGCATTCTAGCCGTTGTTTCTCGACCCCGGGGCGTAACACTACCCCCTTCTAAAACGTGCTCGTCTCGAGCATGATTATCTCCATAGTATCGGGCCAGCCGGTCGATGTGCACAACCTTGCATGGGCTGCGGTGATTTCTCTGTATGCGATATGTCACATCGTTGATCTTGGTCACCACCTTATATGGGCCCTCCCAGTTTGGTGACAATTTAGGAGACTTTCCCTTTTTACGCAAGGGGTTGTGCAGCCACACCTGCGAACCTTCCTCGAATCCGGATTGATTAGACTTACGATCATAGCGTGTTTTCATTTTGTTACTGGCTTGAAGTCCATTATCTCGAACAAGATGGTGAACATCTTCTAGTCGATTTCGTAAGTCACTCGCGTATTCTGTTATGGACATAGGCGTGTCTGGGGGCCTTCCGGTTAGTAAATCTGCCGGTAACCGCAGTTCTCTTCCAAAGTTCGCACATGCAGGAGTCATGTTTGTGCTCTCATGTGTTGCCGACCTGTACGACAGCAGAAAAAGAGGTATGTGCCTATCCCAATCCTTTTGATGACTATCAACCACCTTGGCCAAATGTCGTTCCAGTGTTTGGTTGAACCTTTCGACCATTCCATCAGATTGCGGGTGATATGGCGTTGTTCTCGTCTTATGGATCCCCATGATTCTACATGTCTCTTGAAACACTTGGGATTCAAAGTTTCTGCCTTGGTCGCTGTGTATTTCGAGAGGGACACCAAATCGACAAAATACCTCCATCACCAATTTTTCCGCAACTGTCGTAGCTTCCTGGTTAGGAATGGCAAACACTTCGGGCCATTTGGTAAAATAATCCATGATCACCAGGATGTACTTATTTCCGGCATCAGATGTTGGAAATGGTCCCGCGACGTCCAACGCTATCCTTTCCCAAGGTGCCCCAACATTGTACACCTTTAGCGCACCCCTACTGCGAGTATGTGGCCCTTTGACTGATGAACAATTGACACATTTCCTACACCAGTCCTCGACATCTTCGCGACAATGAATCCAGTAGAATCGTTGCCGAATTTTCATTAATGTCCGCTTCACACCAAGATGTCCACCGGAAACATCGTCATGAAAGGATCGAAGCACATCTTTTACCCTTTTCTTAGGGATAATCACTTGTAGATGGGCATCCTTTCCATTTGTCGATTCCCATTTCCTGCACAATACACCGTTGTGAATCATTAAACTGTTCCACTGAGCCCAGTAACTTTTTGTTGTCGTACTCAATGGGGCGACGTCACACCATTTTGGTTTAGGTACTCCAGATTTGACCCAATCGAAAATGGGTTTAATGTCTGGGTCTTCCTGCTGAGCTTGTTTCATGGCGTCGTCACTCCATTCATCGCTGACTGAATCCGTCCGCAACATCCTGATGCAGTCTTTATCCTCCTGTCTCAAGCAATGCTTGCAATCGTCCGGACAGGGTCTTCGGGACAGGGCATCTGCATTTCCATGTGACTTTCCGCTGCGATGTTCGATGTGGAAGTCATACTCTTGGAGTTGCTCAATCCAGCGAGCTACTTGACCTTCAGGATTTTTAAACTCCAGTAACCACTTCAAAGCTGCATGATCGGTCCTGATACGAAACTTACGGCCAAGTAAATATTTGCTGAAATGCTGTAAGGTTTTTACTACAGCAAGCAGTTCTCTCCGGGTGACGCAGTAATTTCTCTCTGGTTTCGATAGAGATTTACTAAAGTAAGCGATCACAACTTCCTGATCTCCCTTCTTCTGTGACAGGACACCTCCAATACCCGTGTTACTTGCATCGGTGTCAACAATAAAGTCCATGTCAGGAGCCGGGTATCCTAGAATAGGCGTTTCACAAAGCCTTTCTTTAAGGTGGTTGAATGCCAGAGCACACTGATCCGTCCAGACAAATGGTCGCTTTTCTTCAGTCAATTGGTGTAGTGGCTTGGCTATATCAGAGAAGTTCTTAACGAACCTTCGGTAGTACGAGCAAAGACCCAGAAAGGCTCTTACTGCAGTCTTATCCTTCGGCATCGGCCAATCCTTTACGGCACTAATCTTCTCAGGATCTGTCTGTATTCCATTTGCTGATATAACATGGCCCAAATAGTTCACCTTCCGTTTAAACAGCGAACACTTCTTGGGACTAAGCTTAAGTCTTGCGTCTCGTAATTTGGAGAAAACTTGCTCTAGCTTGACGAGGTGATCGTCGAAGTCTCTGCCAATGATGATGATGTCATCCAAATATACGAGGCATGTATCTCCAAGTAGTCCCGCTAGTATTTGTTCCATTAATCTCTCAAATGTAGCTGGAGCATTACATAATCCAAAGGGCATGACGTTGAACTGCCATAGTCCTTTGCCAGTAGAGAAGGCAGTTTTCTCTTTGTCTCCCTCCTTGATTTCTACTTGCCAGTAGCCACTTTTCAAATCCAACGTGGAGAACCACTTCATCCCATTCAAAGTCACATCATTAAGTCGGCGGTAGTCTACGCAAAATCTCAAAGTGCCGTCTTTCTTCTTCACTAAAACGACCGGTGAACACCAAGGGCTGGTCGAAGGTTCGATCACCCTGCTTCGCTGCATTTCCTCAATCATGCTTTCCACTTCCTTTTCCCGAGCCACTGGAACTCGCCGAGGACGCTGTCTAATAGGCATGATCTCACCAGTGTTAATTTCGTGCTGAACTACTCCAGTCCTTCCAATGTCACCATCATGTAGAGAAAAGACGTCACTATACTTCAGCAAAAGATTACGCGCCTTAGTGCGTTCTTCCATGCTGAGATCTTCTTGGCAACTGTCCAATAGACTTCCCAAGTCCATATCTCCATTTGGCAGCCTCTTGTTCACGTCCGTACCTTGACACGTTCTTAACCAAGAAATCTCTTCGCAAGTACCTATACGAGTTCCCTTCTGCAATGCGTATTTGGTATCACTCAGGTTCAGGACCCTTATAAATGCTGCAGATGATGTTGTAACGATGGTTCGAGCGGTTATCCAAGGGCAGTCATCATCTAGCTTTTCTACTAATACGCAGCGGTGAGATCCTCGTCCCGTGTAGTACGGCAATTTGACTGGAACTAAGGCTTGCGACTTTGGCCGAAGAACCGTCCTTCGAGCACAGTAGACATTCCCGTTTACACCACCTTCCATGGGTATTTCATCAGTCCCAATTTTAAGGACGCCACCTTTAACATCAATTTTACAGTTGTATCTACGCATAAAATCTAACCCAATAATGCAGTCATCAACGATGTTGGCGACGATGACTTTGTGCCAATAACTCCTTTCGGCTATCTTCATCTCCACCTCTTGCTCCCCATGGACGGAAATGTACTGACCGGTAGCCGTTTGAAGGTTTAGATTATTAGGTCGGACTAGGTGATCTCTCGTCAGGTGTTTAAGTAGCCGAGAACTGATTACTGTCCGAGAAGCTCCGGTGTCGATGGTAAGGTGACATGCTATCCGTCCAATTCCTCCTTTGACGACCAGACTATTCCCGTCTTTTGCTTGTGAGATCACAACTGGGACATTTCGACCACCAGCCAGTACTCGTCCCATAGTCCTGGCTATTACTCGTTTCCCTGCTGTGGCTCTGCTGCACCAGTGTCACTAGATTTCGCACTGGCATCCAGGTTTCGGCGCCTGTTCCATTTTGGGCAATTCGACTGCAAGTGCCCTCTTTCGCCACACCGGTAGCAACGTGGACTGTATTCGCGGCTCTTAGAAGGCGATTCACTGACAGAAACCTCTCGCACTTTATAAGGCCTAGAGTCTTGTCGTACAGCTTCTACCTCCAAAGCATGGGCGACTGCGTCTTTCAAGCTTCCATGATGCCCCAATCGAACAGCAGCTCTCACCTCCAACTCACGAATACCATCAATGAACGCCTGTACGAGCATGCTGTCCACAAAAGAGGCCGACGCTGTCTGGTACGCTTTTCTCACCAGCTTTTCAATTTCCAAAGCCCACTGTTGTAGAGACTCGTTACGTCCCTGGGTCCGGTCCTTCAACTGAGCTCTGAAGACGTGCTCCAAATGTTTATCTCCGTATCGAGCCTCCAAAGCCTCAAGCAGGCGATCGTACGTCCTCTCATTTCCCAACGCTTCCAGTATAGTGAGGGCTTCATCTCGCAAGGCCAAGGTGAGTGCTGTCTTCGCCTGGTCTTTACTCCGCCCATTCGCCTGAGAGACAGACTCAAACTGTAGTTTGTATGCGGTCCACGAGGAAGTGCCGTCGAATGGGGGGACCTTAAATCGTCCACCTCCTGGAATAGAGATGTCGGATCCACAGGCACCAGTAGCCACTTTGACTTCCAGTTTCTTGAAATCATTTTTCATGATCTGCAGACGTGTCTCGTGGTCTTCTACCTTTTCGTTGACGTCCTGTATACGACTGTCGAATTTTACGTCCATATCCATAAACTTCCCTTGGACTTCCGCCATCTCTTGTTTCCAGTCTGCTGTGGACTCTCGGACTTCACGGAGCATACACGACTGCTCCTCCTGTTGATTACACAATTTCTTGTATTGTTCCTCCTGGGCTTTAGCTTGTCTCTCCTGGGCTTCCCGGGCTTCCTGCTGGGCCTTAGCTTGTCTCTCCTTGGCTTCCCGCTGACTGATACACAGCTTCATGTACTGCTCCTCCTGTATTTTAGCCTGCCTCTCCTGGGCTCGGGACTGTTCCTTCAATAAAATCAGGATGGTGTTAAGGTCAATTTCGGCCTTCGGTCTTGGTGACGATGCCGGTGCAGTGACAGTAGATGGACTAGCCACGGCTGCCGTAGAGCCCTCCGCTGCACGTTGGCTCCGGGTCTGGACGCCCTCCGGTTCTTGATCTCGCGGAGTGATCGGCATTTTCTATCCCACTTCTGACACCAAATGTTACGTACGTGGGGGGTGGGTACCGATAGAAAAATGACACTATTACGAAATCAAGAATTACACTTTATTCCGGCACTGTAATTACACAAACTAATTACAATCGTTAAACTAAGATCGCTAATAAACACTTTTACAATCACACAATCACTTGTTAACTCTCTTTAGTTTTCTCTCTTGAAGTTCACTGTATCGCTGTTTAGTTGAAACTGTCCGCCGACTCGATCGTCGCTCTTTATATACCACGGTACACAATCCAGAACATTCGAGTAGGTTCAGGTACTTTCTCGAGTCGACTTCTAATAATAATAATTAAATACCTAACCGTCGCGGCGGCCGGCTCGCGTGTTTATACCTACTCCAACAGTAGGTAAGTAGGTTTACACCTACTTGTGAGTCGCGGCGGCCGGCTCGCTTGTTTATACCTACACCCAACAGTAGGTAAGTAGGTTTATACCTACTTGTGGTGAGGTAAGGTAAGTACTTGTGTACTTGTGGCTTCCGATATATACCACTTTTCTCGATCTTTCGAGATCCTTCTACCACATTCTGACGCATATAGGCACTGTGTAGTGGTTTGTATGCGTCGCCTTGGATACTGGAATGTTCTTTAGGACTTTCGAATGTTCGACGTACCTCTACGGCATTCTAGCCGTTGTTTCTCGACCCCGGGGCGTAACAATACATTTCACAAAGAGTGTAATCCTGTTGAACACAATACACGACAGTAAGAAGTCAAATATACTCTAGTGTGAATTTGTACCTCTTAAACCCCAACAGCCTTACTAATAATGAAGTTACGAGCTGTGTATATACACGTCATTTATAAGCAACTAGATCTCCAATTACAAGTTTTGCAGCGTCCAATTGTAGCATTTTTTACTTATGTTTTCCGCCTTTCTTATACATGCTATGACAATATCCCTTCTTGTACTGGTAGTCCTTGCTCACTGCAATAAAAAATAGGTACAGTAATTAAAGAACCGTACATACATACATACACTTCACGCCTGTCTCCCAGAGGGGTAGGCAGAGACTACAGATCTCCATTTGTCACGGTCCTGACATACGCATTTCGCTTCATCTACATTGATACATCTTTTCATACAAAGTTAAATCGGAAACCCTTAGACAATTACACAATCTATTCCTCAAGGCAGCACGGCCAGCTGTTTATTGTTTTTGTTGTATATAAATGACCTTCCAAAAATAATAGACAGTCCATGTTCTTTAATCGCACATGATACTTCAATAGTAACACCTTGCAAAGACCCCCTTTACCTTAACGATATTCTTGATAAAGTATTTGTCAAAATTGTAAACTGGCTATTCTCTCATAACTTAGAAATAAACTTTCCAAAAACCAAATTAATGCAATTCAGACCTCACCAAAAAGCTCCTTTAGCTATTAATTATCATTACAAAAATACTCAAATTAAATCTGTAGACACTTTTTCGCTATTAGAAATCAGTATTGATACTCATTTAAACTGGAAAAGCCACATTGCATCGCTTCCAAAATCTCCAGTTTTTCCTACGCTCTTCTTGAATTAAAAAAATCTACCGATATGAAGGCTTCCTTAAGTGCCTACTGCGCATATACCTATTGAATAAATGCTTCTACTCGGTACAAGATATCCTAGAAGACTGAATACTCTATATTGTTACCTAATAAACCTATATTATTTTGTTATGCCATTTAAATTATATACATTTAAAGTTTAATATAAAAAAGAAGTTATTAGTATAGGTAGTAAGACTATTATTGTTAGTATAGTAAGTATATATGAATGTGTAATATTACATTTAACTTTATATTGGCGTACTATTACGCAAGCTCAAAATATTGTAACACCCTTTCAGGGTTTATGTTTGATGCCTAATTGTTACCACATATATTTAAGACCCTATGTACAACATGAGTGCAATATATGAATAAATAAATACATGACCTCCGATTTCGAGTACGTTTCACGCCACCTTCGGCCAGGACATTACCAATCTGGTCAACATATGTCCTTCTGGGGCGACCTCTTCTCACCCGGCCCATTACATCACCCATATAAATCTCTTTCGTGAATCGACATTCATCCATTCTCTCCAAATACACCAGCCGAATTCATTCGTAGCGGCGACGAGGCTCGCCACCCGTCACGTCAGGTCTCTCGGAGAGGCGAAAAGTGGACTGCGGCGGCTCGATTTGCCACGCTGAATGTTTGTGGAGGATTGGACAGTAAAGAACCGTCTCATAATACATTTTTATCCCTATACATTTCTATGAAATAAGCAACACACTTGGTGAGCCCTGAGCAATTGCTTAGCAAGTGGCTTTGCCTTTGTCGCTTTGGGAATAAAAGGTAAGTAGTTTTTTTATACATTATTTCGGAAAAACCATAAAATTCGTCACGGCTACTACGCATAAGGCTCCAGACTGTTGACTTTTACAATTGAGTCTAAAATAGCTAAAGGATTTTATTTTAAAAAATACAGTTCACGTCTTTTAATCCCAAAGCGGGGTAAACAAATGCTCACGGTTCACCAAGCATATTTAACCCAAGGCTCCAACCCAACTCAGCTTTTATTAAGGTGTGTGAAAAAAGCACTTGAGCCTTTACTCGTACTATAGTAAAACTTTGGAAAATGATTATTATATAAATGGATATTATATTTAATTAACAAAGTTTTCTGTCACACAGGTAATTCATTAACGTAATTCTTTTGATACGATTATAAATATGAATGACGGGATCGATAATGATAAGCTGAAGTAAGGTAACCAATATTTTATGTTTTATGTAGGACGAAGTATAAAGGATCCGTGCATTGGTGATACTACTGCGAACTCGTACGCCCCCCCCCCCCCCCCAATATGGGCATGTTTTCTCGTCATTCGTTTTATTTACGGCTGGACACTGACTCTTTGTACCAGGGTGCGGCGAAGAAGGGTACTCGAGATACCCAATGACCGAAGAACAAAATCTTGAACACCATATGTCGATCATTCATAATATCGATTGCATTAGACTGTCGACAGGATTACATCACTGTGGGCCTCTACAACTGTAGTAGAGATCTGATTCTAACTCAAGAGCATCTTGGCAGTATTTGATGTGAACCTGTGTAGGTGTGTAAATTTTATGTTTTGCTGCGTTACTAAATAGCGTAACATAACAGCCGGAACCCGAGGAAATGCATCACTAGCCCTGAGGCTCCATCGGGAAACGTTCGGTAATAGACAGTGTCCGAGCAACCCTCGCTTTATAACAAATGCTGTTCAACGAGGTTAACGCAGAGCGATTCAGAAGATATTATGAAAGATAAGATAGTAAATGCGTTCCGTGAGCTGCAGAACAGGAATCTTAGGTCGATCCAAATCGCAATAAGAAAGAAACGAAATTAAATTTCGTTGCCTAAGTATCCAAAGTTAATATTTGGTTTCATTTTACTACTTAGAAAAAAAAAAAAATACTTGTCTATTTTTTATTGTGCTCAAAGGCATATTCTTGAACTTGCCTATTTCTGCTGCTAGCGCTACCCAAATTGCCGTTTCTGAAGCCATTAGAACCAATCAAAGCATTGTATCTAGGCTTTGGTCACGACGGAAGTGCTGGAACACTGAAGTGCCGGTGGCATTTTAAAAAAGAGATATCTTTGTGTGTGTCGGAGAAAAGTTTAAAAAATGGTTAATTTTATTATCTATAAATAAGGTTATAGAATAATTTAGTACCTGAATGCCGACTTGCCCCAAGATGACTACTTTTTAAAAGTTTAGTACGACTTGTCCTGCTATGACAACATTTTTGAAGTTACTTAAAGGAGATCACTAAATGCCGACTATTGCCAACAATCGCTCAAAGCCTATTCTTTATTCGTGTCCAATGTGAAATTGTTGCATGACAACTTTTCTATATTTTATAAATTAAAAAGTCGGCATTCAGTGCTGTCCAGTAAGTAACTTTTAAAATTTTGGCATAGCGGGACAAGATGCACGAAATTTTTAATAAGTAGTCATTTTGGGTAAAGTCGGCATTGAGGTACTAAATCGTAAGTACCTAGTTGAATAATAAATTGTTATTAATCTTTAGATTATTAGTTTAGGATAATTTGGAAAGTACATGTATGCTTCCGTTTTGAGTTCAGAGGTGTGAATGTAAATGTCAGTCGGTATGTATAAGTAAAATTTTACCGTATGAAAACTAAAAACCGGCCAAGTGCGATAGGACTTGCGCACAAAGATTTCCGTACTACCTCCCTATTTTTTAATTTATTCTTATTTCCAGCATTTGCTTTTATACACAATAGACATTGGCACTTTTGTTATACGTGTTTATTTAAGCGTAGTATAATGGTGTTAATGTTCCTTAGCATAAATTTATAAAAAATAAACAAATATTCTGTGAACATTTCAATTGTCTTACCGCCTCGGTTCATAAGATACAGCCTCATCTGTAAAAACGTGCAAGTCTCAATTTTTGTTTGGGAGCCATAATCATATTTTTATTTTGAGTCTTTGTTGTTGTTGCGGCAACAGAAAAACATAGCCTGTGAAAATTTCAACTGTCTATCAGTTCATGAAATTCAGACCGTCAGCGAAGTCTCAATAAGAGGGTCCCGTTATCATCCTTTGGGCACGCATTTCAGTATTATTCACGGTGTGTGTCTAATGTAAATAACACTGCATGTTGCATTAAAAAAATATTTTTTTTTTTATAAATTAGGTTTATTTACAACAACAGTATTTATTCTGAATCTGGCGTTAGTGCTGCATTTTTTCATGAAAAAGATGTTTCCCATACCCATGACGCTGTACCTCTGCTAAGATTGCCATAGACTAAAAAAAATCACTCGCGGTAATTTTTATTATTAAACAGTTTTATTTAGCTCACCCCGTTTGTTTTATTTATTACTAGCTGATCCGGTGAACTTTGTCCCGCCAACTATTTTTTTTATTAATAGTCTTAATTTGTCCAAAACACGTTTTATTAAAAGTTTGCTTAACTTGTGTATATGGTACAATTATTGCTTTGTTGGCAAGAGAGATCAAGGAGAGAATCAGTTATAAAAAATCAGGTCACAGTTGTAGGTACAATTTCCTCATACCTACGGAACACATATTGCAGAACACTATATTCAGTGATTTTTTTTGTTCTGCGAAAACGTGCAAATTGTGTGGATGTGGCTATGAAACACGTAACCACATGAACAACATGGCGTACCCAAGTGAAATCCAGCTACTTTTAACGTTTGCAATGGAAACTGTAGACATTTAAATTGAAAAGATAAAGTGTGTGATATAATAGGAATACGTGCTATAGACACCTTTTCTCCCTTAGCTTCTCCTGTCAAAATAGTACACGTCACTATGTGCCAATTCCTTAATCTGGTACCATTGCATTGCATCTATCATCGAATCTTAGTGCGCCTGGATACGTAAGGTACGTAGCTAAAGTCGTTAATTACTCTGTTGACGCTGAACTGAAGTTAAACTTAAAGTAAATATTCGAAGAAAGCCGATAATATAGGGATCGATTTTTTGGAGATCGATCGTTTTACCATACGCCATCACATCGCATATTAGGCAGATCGCATAAGAAAATCGTATTCTGTACACATACTTTCTGAAGTCTATATATAAACTGTAATGTTTGATTTGCTATCAGGTTGGTCGGCGACAGCTATGATGCGGCGACCGCTTTGTAATTTTAGATGAGGGTAGTTATAGTTTTGTGTTTGAAACTTTTTTTGACATCGAAGTTCGATGACTTATTATTTTATTAGTTATTATTTAGTTACCTCATTACACTGTGACCAGTTGCCAGAAGATGGGAGAAGAAGCAAAATATTTAAAAAAGAATCTATTTTGTATAGAGAAGAAAATTTTCATTTCCCCGCGTTGTCGCCAAAGTAAAAGTTGTTGATATTGGCGAGCCAAACAACGTTTCTTAGACGGGGTCCTTTTATACGAAGTTTAAGAGAAAATTAATTTTATAACGTATTATTTTTACCTCAAGCAAGTGCCTCTGCTTACCCCGCTTTGGGATTAAAAGGCGTGAAGTGTACCTGTGTTTGGTACTTACGTAAATCGGATAAAATGATAACTGTATGCTTTAACTAAAAACCTAACCTAATAAGACTATTTATGTAAATAATTATCACCTATTGTATTATAATTATACACACCAAACCTAAAAAGTAGTATTAATAATTGTGAAATTATTAGAAACAAATAATATTTTGTCCTTAAAACAAAATGATATAGTATTTAAAAAGTATTATTACACGACGATATTATACCATAGAAACAAATAACTGCATACAACCGTTCCGAAACCACTCCGCATCGTCGCTCGCAAGCCACGCCTCTCCTTGCAGCGTCATGTTTTGCACATCATACGGCGCGGGTAAATTTTATATCGGTGTTATTTTAAAATTGTAATATCTTCTAAGATGTTCATTGAAATTAAGTGTTGCCAAAGACAATTTTGTTCACAATTAAATACTCTTAATCAGTAACACATTTATTTGGATAAAAATTAATATTATTACTTTGATACAACTCTTACAAATAATGCATTAATTTTGACCAAATTTGATTACCATAAAAATGGTTCTTGTGAATTAATCTTAAAAGATATACATATACTATCTCGAACATTTTTTTAGATCATTGTAAGAGGAATAATTCTTTCATACATATATTTTTGGTATCTTGAACCGTTTTCGCAGCGCACGCAACGGAAGTCCTCAAGGAAGAATGATTTTCCCCGATTTTTTCACATTTTCCATTATTTCTTCGCTCCTAATAATTGCAGCGTGATGTTGTATAGCCTATAACCTTTCTCTATAAATGGTCTATTCAACACAAAAAGAATCTTTCAATTTGAACCAGTAGTTCCTGAGATGAGCGCGTACAAACAAACAAACTCTGCAGCTTTCTAATATTAGTATAGATTCGAACCAGTAGTTCCTGAGATTAGCGCGTACAAACAAACAAACTCTTCAGCTTTATAATATTAGTATAGATTTAATCTTGGGTCCGATTTAATAATTCAAATTTCACCCTCTTCCTGTTAACCGAATAATCTGAAATTTTGTATACACTTTAGATTTTGGTGACAATACAATTATGGCGACAATACAAAATGGCGGATAACGTAGGTTTTGTCAATCCCATCAATATGGGTATCAAATGAAAGGGCTCAACAAGCAGAATACAATATACTATATAAAAATGAAATCCAAGATGGCGGCCGCTACCAAATGGCTGATAACAATTTTTTATCAATCCCACCAATATGGGTATCAAATAAAAGCTTGACAAGAAGAATACAGTGCACTATACAACCTCAATATTTAAGATGGGCGCAGCCATTAAATGGCGTATAATAATAAGATTTAAATTTTTAAATTGAATCTGTAATTTAGGTATCTGATTAATCCAGCCTGAATCCACCACCCAAGTCAAGATTTTGTATCGTGTTGAGGACTGTGTGGCGTTAGGGTGGCTAAAAATGATACGTCGTTAGCGGTACACCACCCAAGTTAAGGTGAAAGGTTAAAACGCGCCGAGAACTGTATGGCATTAGGGTGGATAAAAATGATATGTCGTTAGCGTGTTCCCCTCGAGACTCAGGCGCATCTTGTTGTACATAGCCTTTGCCCTTTATTGGACCTCTGGGGGGTCGACCGTTTAAATGTCCATTATTCGTGGGAATAAAATGGTAAAAAAAATATAAAAAATACAAACACAAATAAAACAGAAATGGCAACACAACGTAAACGAAGGCTTCAAAAAGCGAAAGGAAAGTATATAGCAAAACGAGCTAAAGAAAGTGAAGGTGATAGAAATAGTCGATTACAGAAACGACGGGAACAATTAGCGTCAAAAACACTTGAGCAATATGAGGCCAGGTTAAATAAACAGAATGCGAAATAAAAACTAAAAACTAGAAAATAAAAATAGGTAAAAAAACTTTTTAAGTTAAACGGTTTTATGTTAAACATACATTGCAATGTTTAAGATAAATGTACTAAAAACAAAAAATTATAAAATAGATACAGACGTGCTTTTTTTTACGGTTTTATTTTAGTCTAGTCTATGCATATGTTTATAATTTCCACGACTGTATATATACTTAAGGCGAGTGGTGAAGGTGTTTGTATGAAGTATACAACTGTTTTACCACTTGCACTTTTCGTATATTCATACACGGTCTATCGTCTTAACAGTGGATACTGCTACGACAATAGAATGTCAGTTCAGTTATACAGTTTGTTGGAACTCAAGTAAAGGTCTACATGAATAAGCGGACGCGAGAAAAGATCGATACGCTAGAGTGTCAGGCTAGCGAGAGGCATGCGCAAGCGGCGGAGGTGCGTAGTTCACTAGCGCAACAAGCGAGATACGACTGGCGCTCCGCCGTCGCAGCCGTTAGGCGGCGGCGGCGGCCGCGGACCGGTTTCGGGCGCGCGCGCGTTTTATATTCATCGCGGCTGCGCTCGCGTCTCACTATATACAACACAATTACTGTTTGTCTGTACGTATTAAATATTTATGACTTTTACAATTAAAATAGAATAAGTTATTAGTAAGTAAGTACATAGTATTAATTAGGTTAGTTTAGTTGGTAATTATATCATGTATAGATTGTGAAACTTGTACAAATGTAAATATATTTTAACAACGTATAAATGTTATTACTTCAGCTATCACATTTCTGTATGTAATATACCTCTATAGTAATGTTGTAGTGCTTAATACCTACATACGAAATATAGTGGCGTAACTATATGGGATCGCCACATACTTACCAATAAACGCGTTATTACTTATACAACGGTTATTACAGGTCTACTTGAACTGGTTATTCCGTATTTGACATACAACTGACTGGTTAAGTTGAGCTTTGTGTATCTTCGAAATAGCAATTGCGCCATTATTAGTAAGACCGTATCTATTTTATTATTTTTTGGTTTTTAGTACATTTATCTTAAACATTGCAATGTATGTTTAACATCATCATCAGCCCATACTTGTCCACTGCTGAACATAAAACCGTTTAACTTAAAAAGTTTTTTACCTACATATAAAAAAAATCGCGCTATTCCCGTTCCCACGGGAATTTTAGAATTTCCAGCCATGACTTAACTTTGCATTCACTAAGGTATACCATGTATACGTGTATCAGATTTCAAAGTTTTATTTTTTTCATACAAGTCGGTTCCCGTAGGAATTTCTTAAAATACAGTCACATCTAATATATATTCACGAAAGTATATGCCAAATTTTAATCGTCTATCTTACACGATTTTTTTTTTCATACTAATGTTTTTCCGCCAACTCCCGTTCTCATGAGAATTTTTCGATATCCTGACTACAACTAAGATTTAATTTTACTAAGGTACCTGCATCTCAATCAAGCATCTAACTTGAGCGGCTTAGATTTTTCATGCAAAAGGTTTTTCCCGCCCGGAATTGGCGTGGAAATTTCGGGAATTCCTTCAGTTTCGCCTTAGTTTCGATTTAGTTACTTGATGTCATGTACATATTTCAACACTTGCTGAACATTTGTCTCGTACAACACCGTTTAGTAATGCATTTACAACTCCATAAACGTTTCTTTACTCACATTTAAACTTTCCGGAATAAGTACATACTTTTCATTCGATTGCATACTATGCCCAAAGTTTGTCGCTACGATTAAAAAGAACGTATCCACCGTTCAATTCCTTTTTCAGCTTGGCGTTCGTATTGAAAACAGAAAAACTGGACTCCATGACCTCCACTCTCAGCACCAATGTTTTAGCGCCCAGCTGCCTTCCTTAGATCCCTTTAGTTCTCCCGGATGTGTAGTTCCCCAGGATGCGTAGTACTTCAATTATTAAGGCCGTTGACTTTAATTATAATCGTTTATTATCGAATATCACAAGAAGTAGGTTGCGTTTTAATGTGTTGTACACTTCGCGAAAACATTGTATCTGTGAAATGCGGGTTAATTGCACAGCGGCCACTTCCAATTCACTCACTGATAAGCCACCGGTTTGACGGGATTGTTTCTGTGTGCGTATATTATGTTTGAACCTCAAGACATAGGCCATCACACGTTGCGCGCGAACAAAACAAGAATAATTATTAATATCCAATACCATAGTTGTCGATGTCGGATTGTTTATTAATAACACTCGCGTGTCAGGTTTGGTTTCAGGTAGATTTAATGTTTCAGGGATGTAATTAGAGGGCCAGTTTCGTTGGTCGGTCGTATGTAAGAAAGTGGGACCGTACCACCATAAATTACAATCATACAATTCGGTTAAATTACATCCACGAGAGACCAAATCCGCGGGATTTTCTTTGCTTGGCACGTGACGCCAAAGGCAATCCTTAGTCAATTCATTTATTTCTATCACCCGATTTTCTACGAAAACTTTAAGCGAATGAGGCGGTAAGCGGAGCCAGGACAATACTATAGTGGAATCTGACCAGAAATATATATTATTAAAAGATATACGCATGGACGCTTTAATTTTGTCATACATTCGCGCGGCTAACAACGCTCCACAAAGTTCAAGTCGTGGTATTGTGATTGTTTTCACAGGGGACACCTTGCTTTTTGAACATAGTAACGACACTTGTATCGTTGCGTCATTGTCCGTACCATACGACCGGACGTATGCACATGCACCGTACGCGCTTTTCGAAGCGTCGGAGAAAATGTGAAGCTCCCGGACTTGAGCCTCCCGGCCTATGACGTTGCGAGGCACGCGTAATGAATTTAGGCATTGTAACGAGTTAATAAAATGCTCCCATGATACTTTAATGGTTTCCGGTATCGTACTATCCCAAGATAGTTTTAGAAGCCATAGGTTTTGCAACATGATTTTAGCAACAATTATCACTGGCGCAAGTAAACCTAAAGGGTCATAGATTTGAGAAATAATTGAAAGCATTATACGTTTTGTTAATTTTTCAGTACATTTGAAACACTCGATTTTTGTAGTGAAATGTAACTGATCGCTTTCGTTGAGCCACCCAAGGCCTAACGTTTTATTTTGACAAAATTCGCCTAGTGATAATTCCTTGGACATGGCAGTGGTGACGTCATAGTTTAAAGTCCACTTTCGTAATGGAAGTTTTGCTGAGTTCAGCACTGCAGACGTTTTTTCCGATATTTTAATTAATGTTTGCAAATCGTCATGGCCGTGAATGTAATCATCAACGTAAAAGCTATTTTTTATAACATCGGCTATGACATCGTCACCGCATTCCGCGGCGAGTTGATGTAAACAACGAATGCTTAGAAAGGGCGCAGACGCAGTTCCGTAAGTAACCGTATTTAATTGATAGACGCTAAGAGGTTCGTTTTCGGTTTCGCGCCAAATTATCAGTTGCAAGTTGCGTTGATCTTCTTGCACTAATATTTGCCTATACATTTTCTCGATGTCCGCGAGAGCAACATAACGTGATTGACGAAATCTTAATAGAATGGCGAAAACATCGTTTTGTAAGGCAGGGCCAACGTATTGAATGTCGTTTAATGATTTCCCGGAATGTGTCGTCGCGGCACTCGCATTAAATACAACGCGTAGTTTCGTAGTACTGCTACTTTCACGGAACACCCCGTGATGCGGCAGGAAGTAACACGGCTTATCGTATTGGTCAACTCGCGTCATGTGACCTAGGTCTTGGTACTCTCGCATAAAACTTGAGTACATAGCTTTTAACTCAGGCGCTTTATTAAGTTTTTTCTCTAGTGATAAAAATCTAGCTTTAGCCGTTTCGAATGAGTCACCGAGACAATCAGCTGATTCGCGAAGTGGTATGCGGACTACGAATCTACCGTCTTTGGTACGCTTAGTAGTACGAATAAATAACTCCTCGCATTTACGTTCATCTCCCGTAAGTAACGGCTCTGGAGCCACCACTTCTTCAATTTCCCAGAATCGTTTTAATTGTAAATCTAGCGTTTGAGTAAAGTTACACTGAACTTGCTTAATAGGAATATTAAGTTGGTAAATAGGACCGGATAAAATCCAACCTAATTTAGAATTTTGTAAAAAGGGCCCGCTGGCTAACCGTATTCTATCATCGTGTAATAGCTCCCAGAAGATGTCAGCACCTATTAGTAAGTCAATCTCAGATGGAATGAAGTATGACGTGTCTGCAAGTTGAATATTCTGAGGAATTACTATGGCACTTTCATCGATAGGTATCGATGGGAGGTTCGAAGTAATACACGGTAAAACAAGACACTTTAGAATCGTATTGTAAGCACTCGATTTTGAACGCATTCGTATATTACACATGGAGCTTGATTGGGTAACAGTTTGACCTACTCCAGAAATTCGTATAGTGGACTGTACTTTTTGTATATTTAAACGCTTAAACAGTTTGTCAGAGATCAGAGAGTTTTGACTCCCGTTATCTAACAACGCTTTAACTGTTAAGTAATTATTGTCTGCATCGGCTACTTCGACTAGTGCGGTGGACAATATGACGCTTTGACATAACGAATGAATTTGCTCCTTATTCGCATTAGTACTAGGATCATAATTCAATGAGCTTAAGGGAATCGTATGCAGGACAGTAGACGCTGCGATCGAGTTCTGTGTTGTTGCTGAGTCATGCGCATTGGCAACAAAAGAGCTACTTGTTGAACTGTTTGTCGAATAGTTCTGGTTTTCCGTGTGAATTAAGCTATTGTGCTTACGTTGACACTGTTTGCAAGGTCCGAATCGGCATGCTTCGGTTGCATGCCCTGATCTGAGGCAATTACGACACAAGTTTTTCTCTTCGACTATTTTTAATCTATCATTTAATGAAAGGTTAAGGAATAGGTAACAAGTAAACAGGTGGTGATTACCTTTACAAACGATGCACTCACGTTTCTTACGATAATCGTTTTTCGAAACATTACGCGTCGCTGCCGCCGCCATGCTACTTGTATTGGATAATGACAAATGACTGAAACTCGAATTATGCGATTGTTTTATCGATTGTTTGTTTTGAGCAGATGTTATTTTATTATTATTATTTGTCCCACTAGCGTGTATCATCTCGAGCATGTCCGCGCGACCTCTTAAAAAATTTAGAAAATCGTCTAATACTAATTTACTATTACTTGCGCGTGCATTATTTGAAAACAGTGTATTTTTATAGTTTTCCCATTCACGTTCTGAATTAGGATCAAGTTTCGACACACACAGATAAATTACAAGGGTGTCCCACTTATCTGTGGGTTCACCAAGTGTACTTAAAGCGCGTAAATTC